>JANAVB010039929.1:165000-365083 GCA_029216955.1 Iris pallida | reverse complement strand
TAGTCCGTCGCAAATATATGTTCCAGACTTAAATTGAAAAGGGGGGGAACTTTCACATTCTCTCCTAATTTACTCTCTCTCCTCTCTCTCTATCTCCTCTCTCTCGCTCTTCTTTCTTCTCCCGCGGCTTCGATGATCGGCGTCGGCGTACTCTTCTCTCTCTCCCGAAGGTAATCTCTCTCTCTCTCTCGATCTCTCTCTCTCTCTTTCCCTCTCTCTCGTGATGTCGAAGGGGCAGCGGGGACGGCGGGCTTGGGGGGGGCGTCGAGGGGGGCGGCGGGCTTGGGGCGGGGGCGTCGGGGACTGGGCGGTGGGCTTGGGACGGGGACGTCAGGGGCTGGACGGCGAGCTTGGGGCGGGGGTATCGGGGGCTGGGGGAGGCTTGGGGCGGGGGCGTCGGGGACTGGGCGGCGGGCTTGGGGCGGGGGCGTGGGGTGCTGGACGGGGGCGTCGGGGGCTGGACGGGGGCGTCGGGGGCTGGGCGACGGGCTTGGGGCGGGGGCGTCGGGGTATATGCAACCGACGCACAGCCATAAGCACTCTTCATATATTATATATATATATATATATATATATATATATATATATATATATATATATATATATATGCATCCGAACTACTGGGCGGCGGGCTTGGGGCGGCGAGCTTTGGTCGGGGACGGCGGGGGGCTTTGCTTCTTAAATTTATCTGAGTTTATATATTGGCTAAATAATGTGTTATCCATATTGGGTGTTATCCATTAGTTTGGTGGTGTTTGGATTAGTAAATATGAATATGGGGTTTGGGTTCATGGTGTATATGTTCACTGTCTCAAGGACAGTGCGAGTTCTTCATCTGCCTTCTTTGTTAAGAATATCCTTGGGACATTCGCTTCACCAAAGTCACTGAATAAGTAAAAATTTTCCTGAAAAATCGACCCTTAGAGTGTATCAATTGTGTGCTTCTATATAGATATATATATCTATACATCTAAATGTGATATACATATGTGTATGTGACAATCTCAGTTAGCAACGGACTGGTGACCGGTTAGCGACAGATATTTCCAGCTCCATTTGCATTAATCTACGGTACGACATGGTGATCAAGACGTAGTCCCTGCAGCCATTCGACTGACGAGGCAGAAACTATGTAGCCGTAGATAAAGTTGACTGTCCTCCGACCCTCATCCCTCGGCAATGATGTTACGACAACATATCACTATATCTTATATAGTAGTAGATGATGTTTTAGTATTACATTATGTGAGTTCATCGTGATTCTGTTATATCCTTCAAAAACTAGATACGATATGAACATATACTACACCATATGTACAGAACATAGATGATTCACACTAATGTATGCTAGAATGAATTTTGGGTTGTGTTCTGAGCCATCCGTTCTGATCAAGCATCTTCCTTCTCCTCTTCTCCACCATGGCTCTGGACCCATCTGCTCCTCCCTACTTTCCTTCTTCTTATTTGACTCTCTCAGCCACATATGATATCCACCTCAAGTGCAGAGTCGGGGGAGAAGAAGTAGGCAGGAAGAGGAGAAGGAAGCAGTACAGCCGGCGGCATGACCCAGAGGAAGTACAGATGTTTTCTTCAACATCCGTAGGAGAACTATAAGGATATATCTTTTCACAACATGTCACCTAGTCAAAGACCCTTAATGTGAATTTCATGTTACCGCGATGTCGAAAGACTAACATGTCATAATTTTTTAAGCCGTGTGTTTTGACATAATCCTCCCAACTCTTTCCTCCTATGTAGTAATCTTGCATTACTACATAGCAGGAAAGAGTTTGGAGGATTATGTCAAAACATACGGCTTAGAAAATTATGACATGTTAGTCTTCCGACACCGCGGTAACATGGTTGTCACCTTAAGGGTCTTTGACAAGGTGATACGTTGTGAAAAGATATATCCTTATAGTTCTCCTACGGATGTTGAAGAAAACCTCTGTACTTCCTCCGGGTCTTGCCGCCGGTTGTGCTGCTTCCCCCTCCTTTTCCTGCCCACTTTTTCTTCCCCGACTCTACACTAGAGGTGGATATCATATATGGCTGAGAGAGTCAAATAAGAAGAAGGGAAGTAGGGAGGAGCAGATGGGTCCAGAGCCATGGTGGAGGAGAGGAGAAGGAAGATGCTTGATCAGAACTTGATGTGGAAAAGTTGTGACGTTGATAGCATGAGAGAGGGAGAGGGTGAATGGAGGGCGGGAAGTGGCTGCATGCCTTTGGCTCACTCGAGTGGTATTTGTCCTCCGACCCTCATCCCTCGGCAATGATGATATGACAACCTATCACTATATCTTATATAGTAGTAGATGATGTCTTAGTATTACATTATGTGAGTTCATCTTGATTCTGTTATATTCTTGAGATATTAGATACGATAAGAACATATACTACACCATATGTACAGAACATAGATAATTCACACTAATGTATGCTAGAATAAATTTTGGGTTGTGTTCTGAGCCATTCGTTCCCATACTTGGCAATTAAGCATGTAAAATAGAACTGATTATGTTTAGTTTGTCTTACGATACAGATTTTTACATCCAAATTGAAATGGATCGTTACTTCGTTGATCGTACATGGATGTACTAGCGGATCAACCTCCTGGACCGTAGGTACTTATAGGTATTGACCGTATCGGATTAGTATCGATCTATCGTTTTGGTATAGGCCGTATCGGTTGGTATTGGTCTTAGCAAATTGGTATCGTCCTATCCGATATGTATCGGCCGTATAGCTAGGATTCATATTGGCCTTATCGATTTGGTATCGGTCATATCCGATAGGTATCGGTCGTGTTGGATTAGTATAGACCATTTCGGATTAGTATCGTGGAAGGTTTAGTAACAACTGTACTTGGATTTCTCTCTTCTAGAGCTAGATTACCATTGTAAGAGAGTCACGAGAGCGTAGCTGGCCAGTTACAGAACATACATACTTCTTTTTCAATATTAATTTTCCTAATAGAAAAGGAAGCATGTATGTTACTGTAACTGGCCAATCACGATCTGGTGACTCTCTTGCAATGGTATTCTAGCTCAAAAAAAGAGAAATCCAAGTACATTTGTTACTAAACCTTTCACGATACTAATCCGAAATGGTCTATACTAATCCAACACGGCCGATACCTATCGGATATGACCGATACCAAATCGATAAAGCCAATATGAATCCTAGCTATACGGCCGATACATGTACATATCGGATATAGGACGATACCAATTTGTTAAGGCCAATACCAATCTGATACGTCCTATACCAAACCGATAGACCGATACTAATCTGATACACTAGATACTAAGTACATCCGACCTATACCAGCGGATCCACCAATTACTGTACGATAGGCCCAACGACTCCAGTTACATTCGATTATTGGTGAGTATATGATTACATAGTAATTCTGTTAGTCTTGTGATACATATTTTTACTCTCTCATGCTACCAACGTCATAACTTTTCCAGTGCTGCTCCCTCTAATGATGATGAACGCAAAAAACAAGCGTCATAACTTTTATAATTTGAGTAAATTTCTTTATCCTATATGAAAATTTATGTTGTCAGAGAGATGGCTCCTAGGACTCGTCGAGGTGGTGCTGCTAGTCGAGGAAGGGGCCGAGGCCAGAAACCCTTGGAGGTCGACATGGAGGAAGTCCCCGTCGTCAAACAAGAGCCGATGACTGTTAAGGAGGAGGTGTTACCAAAGGTCAAGGTCAAGGAAGAACCGATGACCATCAGGGAAGAGATTGCTCCCAAGGTTGATGTTAAAGAGGAGCCACCATCAGAGAGTAGTAGCATTGGGACCGACCCTCTTGTCCCTACAGAAGACCTCAACCAGATTGCGCCTTCGTATGCAAAGTAGCTGATAGAATGGTACATGCCTCAACGCAGCTATGATCCCTGGCTGTGAGGATTCATCGTCTGACTTGTGATCTTTGCTGAGGCCAAAGTCGGTTTTCCTATGTATTTTAGAATTTTGGAATATTTATGAAAATTTTGGAATATTTGTGGGAATTTTGGAATATTTGTGCTATGATCGGATTATAACGACGAATATTAGGTTACTCTTCAGGATAATTGATGTCTATTTTATATTAATTTGGTTTGGTCTATATGATTCTTGGATAATTGGTGTGCATTAAATTCGTATGTACATATTTGGTCTATGTGATTCTTGGATAATTGGTGTGCATTATAAATTTGGTCTATATGATTGTTGGATAATTGGTGTGCATTATATATTGGTATGCACATTTTTGCGAACAGGGAAAGTGCTGCAATTTTTTTCAAAAAAATCTCATTTAGAGACGGACTAGTGATCGGTTAGTGACGGATATTTCCAGTTTCTGACTACTATTCGACGGCATATCCGTCGCTAACTGGAGATTTGGAAATGTTTCCAGGTAGCGACGGGTGGTCGACGGAATGTCCGTCGGCAATGTTCTGGTGGTATATAGTTCGACGGAATGGCGACGATGTATCCGTCGCCATGGTTTTGAAAATACCAAGCATTTCCAGAACATGGTCGATGGATAATCCGTCAGTATTCCGTCGCTAACCCGTCCTGTGTTAGCGACGGTGATCGACGGAATAGCGATGACTTATCCGTCGCTATGGTTCTGGAAAAGTCAAGCATTTCCAGAACATGGCCGACAGATAATCCGTCATCTGTCGCTAATCCGTCCTTTGTTAGCGACGACGATCGACGGAATAGCGACGAAACTATACACTCTGATACGCTATTACGACGGTTTACCGACGGACCACTACGTCGCTAGTGTCTACACAGTTCAGTATTTAATACTTGAAATGGATGAAAGCCCGTAGGAAAGTCGTTGCTAATGCTTCGTATTGTGAAGTCGAACAGTCGTCGCTATTCCGTCGCTTGACGACTACGTAGCGACGGACCATTATTAGCGACGAGCTCATTGCCGACGGATTATTTTGGCCAAGACCCGTCAGTGATCGGTCGCTAGTACAAATTCCCGACGGACGGACGACGGATCTGGCCGTTGCTAAATCGATAAATTTTGGTAGTGTGTTAAGAGTACTTGTTAGGGGTGCGCCACGACGGACCACAATCATGTTAAGCAAAGAAGTAACATGTGACTTGAGTGCACCGCAATGGGTCACTATCGTGTTAAGCAAAGAAAGGAGACATAAATCATAAGTGCACCACAACGGGACACTATCTAGTTAAGCAAATCATAGGCGTAAGATAGCATGTAGAAAGATCTTGACGAAAGGCTTATCATAGCATGTGAGAAGGAATAGAGATATTAACTACTTGGCACAAAACAATAATTGAATTTGTGCTAATGTTTGAGTATATAAGGGTGTACAAATTATTCTCTAATCATGCAAAATCTTCTAACCTTGATAAGAAATTATCGTGCTATTTAAGATAGGTCATCGCAATTTAGGCCGAGTACAGAAAGCATGCTAAGAAAATCAAATACATTTTTTCGCAGAATTATACTATCAAATCACATGAAAATCTCCAGTTAAAGTGAGACAAGAAGATTTTTGAAACCAAGACAAAGATCTAAAACTTTCATGTTTTGAGATTTGCCAGACTATGACTACAAAATAATTTAAATGAGCAAAATAGTAAAAATAGTGAAACGGCTACTGCACCGACGCATGGAAATTCTACGCCGTACCGGTGCATAAGAATCATCGCCCCAAACAGCCAAGTCAGTCATACTAAGATCGTGTCAAAGCCCAAGGAACCAGTAGGAAGACACGAAATATACCAATAAACAAAAGGGGTCATGATAGGTCCGGAGGGGTGCAACCTAGACGGATTAGCAAACATGGAAGTGTACGATTAAGTACATGAGATCGTGCGCCCACACCAGGGGGTTATGCGCACACATGGAGGCTATGAGCACACTTGGAGACTATGAGCACCCATGAAGGCTATGAGCACCCATGAAGACAATGAGTACCCATAAAGGCTATGAGCACCCATAAAGGCTATGAGTACCCATGAAGACTATGAGCATGAAGACTATGAGTACCCATGAAGACTACAAGCATGAAGACTATGAGTACCCATGAAATGTTATGCGCCCACATAAACACTATAAGCCCACACAAAATGTTATGCGCCCACACAAACACTATGAGTCTAAGGGATGTTATGCGCCCAAAGGAGACTATGCGTCCAAAGGGAACACTATGCGCCCAAAGGAACCTATGCGCCCAAAGGGAACACTATGCGCCTAAAAGAAGCTATGCGCCCAAAGGGAACACTATGCGTCCAAGGGAAGCTATGCGCACAAAGAAGCACTATGCAGACAAAAGAAACTATGCTCATAAAGAAGCACTATGCGCACAAAGGAGCACTATGCGCACAAAGGAAGCTATGCGCACAACGAAGCACTATCCGCACAAAGTAAACTATGCGCACAAAGAGCACTATGCGCACAAAGGAAACTATGCGCCCAAAGAGCACTCTATGCACAAAGGAAACTATGCGCCTAAAGCTTATGTGTCCACACTGTTTATGGGCGCATAGCATGCACAGAAATAAAAGGGTTATGCGCCCACAGTAGTTTGCACTCAAGAGTGTGCAAAAACTGTTCTTCTTTCCCACTTGGCCGAGGATGAACTCCAAGGAACCCAAGAACTTCAAATGTCCATAACTTGGTCAAAATAACTCCAAATTAGGACTTTCAAAGGTCAAAATGGTGTAGAACGAAATTCTCTACAACATGGAACAATCAAAACTTGAAAATAATAAAGTTTGATAGATCAAAACCCAAAAAATCTAAAAATAACATAAACTTAGATCTACAAGAAGTTATCCTCCAAAATCTAAAATACCAAGAACTAAAATGTTTTAGAATGTAGCAATAAAGAGAATGGAACAATTAAAATCATATTTGTCCAACATTTGGCAAGATGTACTTGCCTTAGGTTGGAGAAGAAAATGGAAGGAAGAAGAAAATTCTCTACAACGCTTGGGACCGACCACAGCACTTATACATATCTACGCTTGTAGTTTATATCCAGAAGACCATGCTTGTCAATTTTCCAACCTTGATTTTCAATCGGATCGAACCATTCACACTTGAACAACACGATCTTTGCAGGTTCTCTTCCATTATTATATGACAACTCCACAATCTCTCGCAAGATGCCAAAGAAATCATTTCCTGGATCGACGTCTTTGTAGTTCGAAGATTTGATACACAAATAACTGTTTTTCGTGGAATCAAGATCCAGGAAGCGGTCTCTGATCGGAGCATTTGTCGACTTGAACCGAAAGCCATTGGCATAGTAACTTGCCCATATTTTAACAAAAGTAATTGGTCCCTTGGCAAGAGTTCTAATTAATTCAATCTCGGGTGAAATTAGACGATCGACTTGAATATCAAAGAAGCGATAATAAGTTATTTATTGCGCAGTTGCATTAGAAGAGGCCAGTAATTACCGAGCTACTTACATATTCGCTCAACCAAGAAGGAAAATGACGTCTCATTTCTTGTTCTAATGCTTCGTCTGTTAGGTAGTGTCTAACCAGCCTCAACTCATCATTATATGTGGTGGAAAACAACGAAGCAACCGCCGATTAGTACAATAATATTAGGTTATACTATTACATTGATATGACGTAAACTCATCATCCTGAGTTACTTGCCCCTCTAGCTTCTCCACTTCATCTTCGTTGCAATTGAGTAATACATACAACTGAGCAGCCCTTAGCTCTTCGTCATTCAAATATATCTTCTTCATTTTCCCCGAAGGCTTTCCGGATGCATTGAATACTTTTAGTATTCCATCATTAAATTCTTCATATCCGTCGTCGTTTCTCGGAGCCCTCGTTCTATTCGTAGCAACATGAGGTTTGAAATTGGAGGAGCAAAAATTTGTAATCTCCTCGAGAATATAGGCTTCACAAATAGAACCCTCGACCCGAGCCTTATTTTTTACCTTTCTTTTTAGGTGATTCAAATTTCACTCGAACGGGTACATCCATCGATATTCGACGGGTCCACCAATACGTGCCTCGTAGGAAAGATGAATCGGCAAATGCTCCATAGAGTCGAAGAATCCAGGAGGGAACACCCTCTCTAGCTTGCACAGTGTTACCGCAATGTCCTTCTCTTGCTTTTATAGACGATCAATGAGCAATTTCTTAGAACAAAGGTCCCTGAAGAATATGCTAAGCTCCGTCAATGGATCCCAAACTGCCTGTGGTAAGAATTCTCGAAATGCAATCGAAATTAACCGCTCTATGAATACGTGACAATCATGGCTCTTCATACCTGTCAGTTTATTCTCCTTGAGGTCGACGCATCTTCTCAAGTTCGAAACAAGCCCATCTGGAAATTTCAGACCTTGAATCCACCTACAAAGCCTCACTTTATCCTCCTTCTCCGGTGAGAAAATTGCCTTAGGCTGCTTCAACTTCCCATTTTCGTCCTCTATCAAATGCAATGTAGGACGTCTACATATTTCTTCCAAGTCCAATCTAGCCTTTGGATTGTCTTTCGTCTCCCCCTTTACATCAATTACAGTATTAGTTATATTGTCAAACACATTCTTCTCGATATGCATGACATCAAGGTTACGTCTAATCAGATTGGTGCTCTAATATGGAAGGTCCCAGAATATACTCCTCTTCGTCCAGTTATGAGTGCGACAAAATCCGTCACACTTGTAGTCCGTAGCAGGCTGCTCAATAGCTCTTGGTTAATCTTTTACCTCTTCCCATATCGTGTATCCGGGCCACCTTGGCGGGGGATAAGCCTTCTCCACAACGCCAGCACGAAAAGCATTCCTATTCCTCCGGTACGGATGATCCTTCGGCAGGAATTGTCGATGACAATCGAAGAAGCACGATTTGCCTCCGTGTTTCAAACGGAAAGCCTTAGTGCTGTCCATGTAATACGGACATGAAAGACGACCATGCATGCTCCATCCAGATAACATTCTATAGGCCAAAAAGTCGTTGATGGTCCACATAAGTGCTGCCCGCATCCGGAATTTTGTTTTCTAGATACATCGTACGTGTTGGAACCTACTTCCCATAGCTGATTCAACTCATCAATCAACGGCTGTAAATACACATCGATGTTCCTTTTCGGATTGTTCAGACCTGGGATAATAACGGTGAGAAAAATATACGGAGTCTTCATGCACATCCAAGGTGGTAGATTGTATGGGGTGACGATCACAGGCCAACACGAATACTGGGATCCCGAAAGTCCGAATGGGGTAAAACCGTCGGAGCAGAGACCCAATCTGATATTACGCAGATCAGAAGGGTGATCCAACACTCCTTCGGTATGTCCCCGCTTATGCCAACTCATATTTTCTGCAGTTTCCTTCACCATAAACAACCGCTACAACTGCGGCGTCAACGGCAAGTAGTGTATCGAAGAGGTAGGCTTCCTGGCACCGATCGACTTTTCTCTACCACATGCCTTGTAGCGATCGATACCATAAAATCTGCTGGCATCTTCATCCTTGTCGTCTTTGTAGTACAACATGCACCCGTTGCGACAGGAATCGATTTTTTCGTATCCCATCCAGAGCGATCTAACCATCCTCTTAGTCCGGTAGAAGTCTTTAGGCAACTTCGCAACCTCAGGCAATATTTCTATAAGCAACTCCATAAGACGGTTGTAGCAATCTTGCGACATGTTAAAATCGGACTTGATGCTCAACAATCTTGTAACCACCTCCAATGGTGAATGATCCTCACAACCAGGATATAATAGAGTCCTTGCATTCTCCAGCAACTCCGTGAACTGTGCAACATCGGGGTTCGGTGCCTCCTCAGGTGCATCATGATCATCCGGATCGAAACTAGGCCCGGCCGTGTCGAAAACCATATTCACCAACCCATCGTCGTAAGGAGCGTTGTTGTGGACATCCACATAAGGCTCCTACTCCGATGCTAAAGACACAAGTTCTCCGTGCCCGCTCCACTGATAGTAATTCGGCGTGAAATCCTTCGAGTATAAATGATACGTGACATCCACTTCTGGATGATATTTCAAGTTGCGACATCTCACACACGGACACTTAATTTTGGTACCATCCATGTACTGAGGGAACGCCTTGGCAAACTGCAGGAACTGGTGTACACCCTCTATGAATTCATCCCGTACACCGTACATGTCATTAGGATGACGGTTGTACATCCACGTACGATTCCGTAGATAGTAATTCAGCGTCATAATTCTGTAAGATAGATACATCAAAGTAGTGAATGATATGCAAGTGTCAAAGCTTTGAAATAGTAGCGCAACCGAGGGATAGAGTTAATTGGAGGAAGTTACTGGGGAAAGTGAAGACCGATATGAACTGATGACGCACGAAAATGAGGGTCTCAAAGCTGGAACAAGTCAAGTTGTGCTTTGGAAAAAGAACTCTTGCAAGCTCTTTGTTCACAAAGCAAGCTATAAATAGAGAACACAGAATAAATAATGAGTTCGTAACTCAAGTATAGAGCATACAAGAGTCATAAACTCGAGAGATGTTCTGCATTCGTTATATCTTACTTTGTGCACAAAGAGCTTAACAAGAATAGAACATATCCAAAACACAACTTTACTTGTTACAACTTTGATCCCCAAATTCTCGTTTGTCAGTTCATGCGGTCTACACTTTCCGAATGAGACCAAATATATAAAGGGTTATTTGTATGTTTCTAATTTAATGCTTAATAAATGATAACTAGAAAGCATACAATCAACATAGGGACAGAACCACATCTAGTCTGATAGTACAGGAAATGAAGGACAATGTGAAGTTAATCCATCTGATGCCAACATTCAAGGCTCTGATACTGAAGTTTTTAGGGTATCAGTCGACTGCTACCATCTAGAGTGCCTAATATAAAATGGATTGAAACATAATGAAGTTGGGATAGAGCCAAAACACTACTAAAGCAAGTTAGGACTGAACAACATGTAACCACCGATACCAAGTGTCACCATAACATCTGATACTAGCAATGGCCAAACTCAGAAAGGGATTGTTCACTAGCCTATCCATTAGTTACATAACTGAACTGAAACATAGGTAAAGAATTGACTAATGTCTAAGCTAAGGGTAGGATATGCATCTCTGATACACGAGGGTATCAGTAATATAAGCAAAACAGAGGGGGTACAGGTTGTGACTCAAGTGAGGATGCAGGACATGCATCTACTAGGCTCGGCTGAAACCTATAGCAGGATTGAGCCACTGTGCACTTAGGGGGTTGTAGGCTGTGATATCTAGTC
Source organism: Iris pallida (assembly GCA_029216955.1). Taxonomy (NCBI): domain Eukaryota; kingdom Viridiplantae; phylum Streptophyta; class Magnoliopsida; order Asparagales; family Iridaceae; genus Iris; species Iris pallida. The sequence continues at coordinate 353,829 of JANAVB010039929.1, read as the reverse complement.
GAAATTACATATCAAATCCAACTGACTGCACAAGCTAAACAAGAAAAATAGTAAGCAACAAAGGGCATCACTATGAACCCATAAGCCCACACTCTCTACCAATATCCAACACTCACTCACACAGACACATACACACAATAACTTCCTGCTGTCACCAGGACAGATTTCCCTCTCCCTATCTCATATACCCTTATATGTATATATATATATATATATATATATATATATATATATATAAAATATATATATATATAAAATATATATATATATATTAAAAAAAAAATATATATATATATATATATATATATATATATAGTGAGACATATATACTCACTATTCACCCTCACATCCCTCTCACTATAACCTGCCACTTAAGACACACACAGACATGATAAGGACACTGACACTAACATAGGATATCTCAGACGATCACTTCTCACTGACACATATCTCACTCATGCCCTCCACTCTTGAGTCACACACACAAGCCTCTATTGACAGGAACTCACTCTCCTATGACACCACCCTAACATCTATGTAGCTCACTGATACATCCCTAAATCGACTATGTATGCACACACTCCTTGCCCTTAACCCACATCTCTTGTACACACATTAACACTACTCAGATACATTGACGAATGGCCTATAGGCACACCAAAATACTCTCAACACATGACACTCAAGACACTTAACACATATTCACTGTCAAGTGACAGTTCACTTTTACTAGAATAACTCACAAATTCACTCATTTGACACATGTACACTATAAATGATAGTTCATTCACTGAGCACCACACTCACAATATGGCACCCTCTACTTACTCAAGAAACTCAAAACAGTAGTATACACAGGAAGATAGACCACATTAATTTAAAACAGTAACAATTTTTAGAAGAAGAGAAGGAATAATCAGAGCCAAACAGCCCCCTTCCCCTCTTTATTCACTGTCACTTAATTCAAATGGAACCGAACTTCTCATTCATTGTCACTTAATACAACTATACTACAAGAGTGGGGGTTAGGGTTTACCAAGACCGAAGGGGTTGATCGGGAGGGGGGTCACAGGAGGGGAGGAGAACCAGATACGAAGGCAGAGGCGGAGGGGAGGGGAAGGAGCGCCTGCGGAGGGGAAGGAGGTCACGGCGCCGGGCTGTAGGCGGAGGGGAGGGGAAGGAGCGCCTGCGGAGGGGAAGGGGGGTCACGGCGCCGAGCTGTAGGCGGAGGGAAGGGGAAGGAGCGCCTGCGGAGGGGAAGGGGGGTCACAGCGCCGAGCTGTAGGCGGAGGGGGGACTGGAGATCGGGGAGGGAGTTCGAAAATTTGTGGCTCGAGAATTTGGGGCTCGAAAATTTGGGGCTCAATTGAGTGGAGGGAAAAGAAAACCCGATGCCCTATATTAAAAACTTAGCGACGACAAATAGAAACATTGCTCAACGTCGCTACTGTAAAAACTATAACGACGTTTACCGACTATTCTGTGGCGTTATCTTTTATGAAATTAAAGTTGGTCGTTAGACGTCGCTGGACGTCGTAAATAGTGTCGTTTGGCGACGTCTTTTGAGGACGTCGCTAATATGAAAAATGTTGGCGACGTCTTCCTTCAATGTCGCTAATTTCGTCGCTGATTTGACTTATTTTGGTAGTGGACGGCCAGTCTGAGCATACCATTCATACGCTAGAGGATATGTTGAGAGCGTACATGCTTGACATTAGCGGTTCATAGGAGGACCATCTTCATCTTGTTGAGTTTTCCTACAATAATAGCTATCAAGCGAGCATTCAAATGGCTCCATTTGAAGCGTTGTATGGTAGGAAGTGTCGGTCTCCTGTTTGTTGGAGCGACATAGGAGAGCGACAGCTATTGGGTCCCGAGTTGGTCTTGAGCACAGTGGAGACAGTGAAGAAAATTCAAGGCCACCTACGAGCAGCGCAGGATCGTTAGAAGCAGTGGGCAGATAATCGTCGTCGACCCTTGGAGTTCAAAGAGGGCGACCATGTGTTCTTGAAGATATCCCCCACTAGAGGCACGATTCGATTCGGAGGATGTGGCAAGTTAAGTCCAAGGTACATCGGGCCTTTCGATGTCTTGGAACGGGTTTAAGAGGTTGCCTATAGATTGGCCTTGCCACCGTCGCTGGAGGGAGTGCATGACGTATTCCATGTATCTCAGCTGAGGAGGTACGAGGCAGACAGCAATCATGTGCTTGATCACTCCGAGATCACAGTTGGACCGAGTTTGTCGTACGAAGAGCAACCAGTAGGTATCCTCGATCGTCGAGTGAAGGTGTTGCAGAATCAATCTATTCTATTGGTTCGCGTGGCATGGAAGCATCACTCACCAGGGGAGTCTACTTGGGAGCGTGAGGACAACATCCGAAATTGCTACCCGCAATTATTCGAAGACGAAGGTATGTCTTTCGTTTTAAAGCTCTTAAATTACTATCAATTTTCTTGCATTGCATTTGATCCCCCGACCTTAGTTTAATTTCGAGGATAAAATTTTCTTCAAGTTGGGTAGGATGTAAACCTCCAATATTTTCTAATTATTTTAGTGCTTTAAAAATTATTTTTGCTATATTATTTAGAATTAAAGAGGTAGTTGGTATATATGTATGTAATTATAGATATATACATAATATGTATGATTGTGTGCATGATATTTTAAGTGCTACTAAATATAGCCTACAATTGTTACAAATTTTTTATACTTATTTACAAATTTATAGAATTTTTATGTGATTATATATATATATATATATATATATATATATATATATATATATATATATATAGTAAAAAGATAGGGGTTAACAGAGGTGGTCGGCCCAAGGGGTACCGACCACAGCGCTCAGCCTTATGCTAATGAGAGAGAGAAAAGAACAAATGAAAGAAAAGAAAAAAATAATAATAACCCACCCACTTAAAGTGGGCGGGCCCCACCCCTTCTTTGCTTGCTGCTGAAGCAGCAAGCTAATGCGCCGACCCACAACCCGTGGGATTCACCTTATTTCTAAACCTATTAGTATTAGGTTTTGCTACAAGTTGTTATAAATACATCTTCCTCCACAAACCTCAAATTCCTAGACTTCCAAAACGAAAATTGAGACTGATCATACCATCTTCGCCTACGAGTTCGTTTCAGCAGCGACAGAGTTTTGTGCACGACGATCGGAGCATCAAAAGTCAGCCCCTCGTCACCCACGGAGCAGTTTTTCCACTCAAGGTACCCTATTTCCTTACGACGTAACTTTTTACTCGTAGCACCGAATTTTCGATCCGCAAGATTTTTTGGAAAGTAGACTTAACCCTCTTCGAGATCCTCCGGGTTGATTTCGAAACAACCCATAGACTAGCTCGAAAAATCGAGACGAAGTTGAAGAAAAACCTGTTTTCTGTAATAATAAAAACTGTTTTAAAACGATAACTTGTCGGCCAATTTTCTTGTTGGATATTAAAGAATTGTAGAAACTTATCAAAAACAGTAAAAGACAACATAAATGAGATCGCAACGAATCTTCTGGATCGTCATTTCGATTAACATGTAAAAAGTAAATTGATGTTGAAGTTGGAGGAAAACCTGTGTTAATTTATATAAAATTTTTGAATTTTTCTCGATACGGTGCGTGCCCCGACAAATCGGGCGACGTGGTCGTGCGCAATACGCATCAAAAGGCGCGTATGGATGTTGTCGACATGTGGGAACTGACGAAACTCAGTTTCGTCGTGTATGCGCGACGAAATCAGTCCGTATCCGTCAAGATACTCCTGTATCGCCAATATGCAAACTTTGTCCTAACTTCGTGTACAATCGTCAATTCGAGACGAAACTTACGCCAGCAGGTCCGAATTAAAATTTTGGTCCTGCGTGCCTTGTTTGGTTCGATTCTGAGAAGGTCGATCGGAAACCCTTTTTGGCGGGCTGCGACCCACTCAAATGGGCAATTTTGTACGCGGCTCATCGGAATCCAAAACTGGACATACCGTTGAGTTTCTATCCTCAAACTGAACCTGTAGACATGTAGTTTGACGACTTTAGAGACCATAGACTTTGGCACACGTTTCGGTGTGAAGCGGGTCCAACGGCGGACATTATTTTGACCCAAAATTACGATTTTGCCCCTGTTCCAGGATTGGACTTTTGGACAGGCTTTCCTAGGTATATATTCTCCACCGAGATTATTTTTGATGTTTATTTCAACGTCTGGATTCATCTGTGATTTGTGAGTTTTGGTGCTGACACTTGCTACTCTTGGATTCCCCTTCTCGCATAGTAGGCAAGTATACCTTGCCATCGATTCTGATTGTGCTCATCTATTTCAGTATATTTTATTATTACATATTTTTGTCTTATTTGTCATTTTGTTTATATTTGGCGTCCAAGTCACACTTGGGTGCGGACGACTAGATTTAGACGTTTTTGTTATTTTATTTCTATTATGCATGTTGACCTAGAGTTAGACGACCACCTTATGAGTGTGGGATATTTTCATATCTTCTATGGCCTTGTCACATGTGTATTACGGGATGAGTGAGTTCATATAGGACACGGACCTGCGTATGCGACTGGCCATCGATACGTATGGATCGTGCGACGGATAGTAGATAATTGCTACTTGTGTGTTGAGTTAGAAGTCGTAGCAGTTGCCAACTGGACAGACTGTGGATACATCTTGGACAGTAGTATTAGGGGGAGGGGACAACTTCTAGCGTAGAAACTAATATGAGCACTACTTTCTGTCCCTTGTGTTAGGGGGAGGGAACAACTGGACAGACTGTGGATACATCTTGGACAGTAGTATTAGGGGCTATATTTATTTTTACATACCTTGTGGGCCGATAGTGACTCGTATGAGCGCTACTTTCTGCCCCTGGCCGATAGCGACTCGGATGAGCGCTACTTACTGCCACTCTTTATTTACTCTGCTGATCCTACAGCCCCTGCGTAGAACGTTGTCCTCAAAGTACATCTCACATAGATGTTTGCAAAAACAAAAGTATGGACTTTATTGATGCAAACTTTGTAAAGATTACAAGAATTCTGGGAAAGTACAACTGTAGGAATCCAATCTAGAAGATGATTGCTTTATCCCTTGGACGATGTGAACTTTGAAGACGGTAGCCTCTGAAGTTGAAGGCAAAAGCCTCGGAAGAATGCAGCAGCACTTGGGCAAGAACTCCTGAACTCTCTGATATTTCTGAACTTTTTTGTCTGATCCCCTTGAATGAAGACTTGAAACTCTATTTATAGAGTTCTGGAAAAAACTAACTTTTAGTTATTCTAAATGGCGCAAGTTGGATTGCGCAGGAACTGGATTGCGCAGCATCAGACTGTACAGGCAGTTGTCTGGTCGTAGGCTAACTATCTTGGACACATGGCATCATTTGATTGAAATGCGCATGATCGTGTGCAGACGGTTGCTACGTAGTGAGTAATTGATGGCATGAATGCCACGTGTACATTTGTCAGTTGTCATGATGAAGTACGCCACATGAATTACGCTGACTTTGGGTTGTGCTAGGATGGATTGTGCAGCAAACAGATTTCACTGCATGTACAGCTATCCTCGAGCGCTGTGCGGCGCAATAAACGAACAGTCTCCTCGTTCTTTGTGCTGTCAGCTGTCAGAAGATTTGATTGTGTCAGGTAATGATGATATGGCCACATCAGCTTGCGCACTTGAAAGTGTGCGCAGTCCAGTCTGCGCCATCTGGAAATCTGATGTCTGCTCAGTTCATTTGAAAGCTGTTTTTCTTGATTTTTATGACTTTGTTGATGGGTGCAACTTGATTTTTTAGGACCTACAAGGCCCCTTTCAAAGTTTTCGAAAGTTGAATTTATTCAAAATTTCGAAATACTTTGAATTTTGAATTTTAAATCAAGTTGCACATATGTTGAGCTGTCTGCGCAATCGGATGAATCAGCCTCTGCTTTTTTAATGCAATCTGTGGCGGTCGTTGGTTCTTTGAAAAACTATAAATAGTTCTCTCGATCCTTCAAATTATTTTTTACTTGCTTTCATTGTGTTTGAGAGAAAGAAACCCTGAGCCTACTCCGACTTCAGTCTTTTTCCCCGTCGATCTCATGGCTCCCAAGCGTTCCTCCGCCGCCGCCAAGGGCAAGGCCCCCGCCGATTCTTCGACTCGTGTTGCGCCTCGTCCTTCCCATCATGAAACTGTGCACCCTGCTTTGTGAGGTAGACAACCCGATCGAAAACTCTCTTTTTAGAGTTTTTCGTCTTTGTTGGATCTTAAAATCCATCTCTTTTTAGAGATGTGATCATACTGCGCCACCCCTTTTTAGGGTTTTGGTTGCACGAACACATTATTCTTCATTTTTATAAGAATATCTTCTCGCGCAATCGGTTGAATTGCGCTGGCAAAAGTCAGCGCAATCGGCTGATTTGCGCAATCTTGTCAGCGTAAAATGATGCTTGTGCAAGCTTTGTCAGCGCAATCTGATGATTGTGCAATCTGATGGTTGCGTAATCTGATGGTTGCGCAGTCTGATGACAAAATTTCTGACTTTGACTTGTACTAAATTTTGATTTTTCTGTTTGATGCAGTTAATACCAAAGAAGATCCTGAATATGAAACATTTGTAGGAACTTTAGCTGAGCCAGATTTCAAAGAAGACTTATCTCATGTACTGTTCCCACAATATGCCCTTCCATCTTCTCGCCAGGCTATTTTGATAGCACAGGATAACGAGACTTTGCTAAGTCTGATAAATGGATAGCCTTTGCAATCTGCTGATGCTGTCACTCATAGGAAGGCTACGTTCCTCTTTGACGACGCCATTGATAAAAGCTGTCAACCAAGACCCCGAGTTGAGTCGAGAACTTTCCAATGGAAGGAGAAATTGATCAAGTTGCCAGACATAGCTAGATGTCTTCCTCTAGCAAGATATGCTTATGTCAGCTATCCTAGGAGGATGGAATGGGACATCACTCCCCTTCAACAGGCACGGACCGGAAAGATCTGTGTCAAGAAAGACCAGAATAATAGAGACATGTTCTATAGTTCTTCCGAACGACACAGCACTTTATTAAGAGGGTTGAAACCAGGTTGTATTCCCCCTGAGAACTCATCTTTGTTGCTGCCGGTAAGGACACCGATATTTGCCAATGAGTATGCCAAGACAGAGGGCAGTTATCCGGATCAAGACATCCGATTGACAGGTCTGGTAAACCCAGACATCAAAAGATGGAGCTGCATAGCCAACTGGATACTGGTCCAGTTTGAAGATAAACTCAGAGAAATTGATCTGTATAACGGGGTACACGCTACTGTATACGGCTTCTTTCCAAATCTTCATCTGTTTTTGGCTCTGGCAGAGAGGTATAACTACAGGACAGGGACGTTTATGACGCCTTACGGAGAGATGGGCTTGGCTCTCCATGAGATGAAGTATATCTCATATTTACCAATGGGTGATTTGCCTTACGAGGAGTACGTCCCGACCAACGACGAGTTAGATAGACTTCGTCGAGAGAATTCAAAGATGATGGAAGTCTTTGATGAGCTTCTGTGCCATTATAACATATGCTCTTTGTATTACCAAAGTAGCTCTTCTGGCACATACTATTCATCCAAATGGTTGACTTATCTTTTTCTCAACCACATTATTGAGAAAAAGACAAAAGATTATGACTCATGCAACCCTGATTTCTTCCATCCCCTCAGTAACAGTGAAGTGCTAAAGCTGATGGAAGAAAATAAGAGGATGGATATCAGAGTTGATGATGAACACCAATATCCTCCTCTTAAGGCTGGAGAATTTGTGGAGAGCTTTATAAGAATGGGCTACAGGTCCATGTCTAAACAAGCCCAGCTGGCAGGATTTTTGACGTACTGGCTACGTCGATTCGTCGTGCCTGGAGCAAGTGCTGTAGACCGCTTCCATCGCGGTGTTCTTTTTGCTGCTGTCCGGTTAGTCTTCGGCTACCGGATGGATTTACTATCAGCGATAACCTGTAGGATAAATGCGGGTCTTCGTCTGTATGTAGATTCTATGATCAACTGCAAGGGTGATAAGGGGAACTTCCCTAGACTGGAGTTACCTTACACCTACTTATTCGGATGGTTGCTCTTGCATTATCCATCATTGATGAACCCTGCCATGGGAGCAGTTGGTGGCAGTTTTCTGCGTAGATTCTCACAGAGCAGGTGGATATACACTAGTCTGAGGGACTACAGACGAACTCTGAACCTCGGCAAAGGATGGAATTTTCTTTGCTCTCCCCCTCCAACTGGTTATGAGCATATGGCAGCAAATTTGATTGACCTTGGAAGGCAACCAATAGGTCGAGTATCTTTTGAATGGCTGAAGACAATCAGACCATCACATTTAGTATACAGATTTGAAGAGGAATTTTATTTGGAGCCCTATCTGCCCAGCCGTTTTGTGCGCCAATTCGGCTATGACCAGTTTCATGTAGGCAACACCATCACGTGTCTATAAGGAAAAGGTTATTTGATCGATGGTGCCCGGGCCTGGGCTTACTACAATGCTCGAGACACAAAGACTGTGTTATCGATGCCAAACATAACTAATACTGGTCCAAGAATGCTGTATACTTATTCACAGTTTTACACAGCTGCTAATATATTTGCTGAAAACTATAGCCTCGTTGATAGTTTTGCAACAGCAAATCGTCTGAAGAAAGGAGCGACAGACACATTAGCTCCCAATAACGATGAAGAACATGAGCCAGTTGACGATCCATTGGAAGCTTCCAGGGAAGCCAATTTCCCTGAGGAAGTCAACCAACCTTTAATAATTTCTCTAAAGGTTGTTAAATCTCCGGTCAAGGAGAAGAAGAGAATAAGAGAAGAGCCTTCTTCTCCAGCTGTGAAGAAGAAATTGATCTTGGAACATTCTTCAGAGAAGGTTACCACCAGATCGTAATCCAGACAATTGGCCGAGTCCAGAGATGAAGCAGCTACACCGACCTCTGTTCAGAAACAAGTCAAGGTAGTAAACGTAGAGAGTCCTGAGAGGCCTCTACATAGAAGGAAGAAGCTAGCTCACAGAAGAAAGAAGAGAACAGTTTCTCCTCCAAGGCAAATTTTATCTTCGGTAGTGATGAACGCTGCGGCTGGAATCACCATGCCATCTTCTACCCCTGTTTCTGAATCTGAGCATAAAACTTCTAGTCCAGAACGGAGGAAAGAGAGAAATGAGGCCGTAGAGACCAGAGAAAATATTGCTGAGACAGAGCATGAAGCTTTGCAATCCCCTTTACCGATGATGGATACTACTCAACCTCCTGCTACACCAGGAGCAATCTGCGAGGAAGAGGATCGTTTGATGATCGAGGCTTTATATGACTGTGACTTAGGCTCACAGGATTACATTGATTAAACCGCTGCAACTGCCAGTGGGGAGGTACCGGAGGAAGATGAAAATGAGGAGAGTTCATCATCTGAGGACATTAAGGATACACATGATCCTTAAGGGGATGATGAAGAGCATGTGTCTCCTATGGCTGCTGATGACACCTTAGATGTTGAGGTACAGATATATCCTGAAGCTGCTGATGATACCTTGGATCCTGAAAAGGATGTTGAGGTACAGGCATCTCCAGAAAAGATAGCAGATAAAGAAGCGGCCCTGGAGGAAACTCCTGCTGTTGATCCCCAAGGTATAGAATGAAATTAGCAATTTTCCTTTAATAGATTGACAGCTAACATCTTTATTCTTATCCCTACAGAACTTGGATCTTCTCCAGCTCCTCCAGTATGCATGGACATAGTACTTACGACGACAATTGCTAGTAGCAGTCGCCATTTATCATGTGGCTCTGAAGCAGAAAGTAGTCAGGCCATAGTGTCTGAGGCTACTTCTGCTCAACTAAAATCTGTACCAACAGATGATAGGCCAGTTGCCGGATCGAACCATGGTAAGACTGTTTTTATTTTTGATTCTCTTTGACAATAGCAAATGATAGGCAAAATGACAATACTTAATTTTGCAGAGGAACAACCAGGAGGAGTGACCAGCTCCACTCTAGCTATTTTATTCAAAGAGCCTTCCGTTCAAATACGAGAAACTGAACGTCCTGATGCCTCGTCATCAACAGGAGTTGTTGTGACTCCTGGTGCTCTGGCAACCAATCAATTCGTCATCCAATCATTTACCAAATTCTTCTTTGATTCATTGGGGCCATTGATCAATAGGGTGATGGAAAAAGAGGATGCTAATTTTTACACAGTTAGAGGTCCAACCTCTTTCTTAGTTCATGCTATCCGCGAGCAAGGTGATGAGCCTCAGGCCACTTTTCCTGAACACATATTAAATGAGCTAGAGAATTTAATAAAGAACTACAAAGAGCTCAATAAGGGGGAGTTAGAACCCTTAGTTCAAGCGGAATTTGAACGGATGGCTCAGGAAGCTGCAATTGAGAGAGTAAATTTCCATATTCTCTTGGATGCTTTTGCTACTAAATCTGTTGAGTACAATTCTAAGGTGGAATCGGTGACATCTACTGCTGAAAGAAAAGAGAGAAGAATTGCTGAACTGAGAGCGGAGATTGCTCGTCTTCAAGAAGAACTGGAAGATGAGGTTACCGAGCATCAAACTGCAATCCAACAACTCGGTGCTCTAACCCAAGAAAGAGACGAATATGCCGCAGCTCATAATGATGAAATCACTCGCAGAATGGTAACCATGCCAACTTTCAACGAGAAATCTGGGATGGAAGAGGCCAGGAAGAGAGTGATGGAATCCCGCGAAGAACGTCTGCAGACTCTGAAGCAACAAATTACCGGCTTGATGATACCACCAGTTTAATAGAAAGATTCCTTGTATCTTCTTGTTTTTTTGCAATATGTATGTTTTTGTAATGTCTTGAATTTTGATCAAATAAAAAGACATTTGGTTGTGGCTCTATTATTTATTGCATATCTTGTTCAGATACAAATAATAGCAATAGAAAATATATTCAGAGGTACAGGACATGATATATTTCTCGATTATAGAAAATAATCATATTCATTATATCTGCTCAGAGGTAAGGTGGATGTGGCAGAATATAATTTGTCGAATATTATTATTTCAATAGACAACTTAATCAAGGATGACAAGTTGCTGATGTGGATGATTAAACGAACGAAAATGAATCGTCAAAAAGGTGTGAACGAAATAAATCGTCAAAAATGAACGGATGAACCGTCGGATGATGATGAACGGACGAACCGTCAGATGATGATGAACGAATGAACCGTCAGATGATGATGAACGGATGAACCGTTAGATGATGATGAACGGATGAACCATCAGATGATGATAAACGGATGAACCGTCAGATGATGATGAACGGATGAACCATCATATGATGATGAACGGACGAACCGTCAGATGATGATAATGAACGGGTGAACCGTCGGATGAATGTTTCATTTATTTTGAGAATCTCTGCCTATAAATAGAACAGAAATCTGGAAGGAATAATCATTTACACTTTTCAACATAAAGATGTCATCCGGAGATGCATCCAAGAAGGCTGAAATTGTTCCGAAGATTGAAGTGGGCACTGAAAAACGTCCTGCCGATCCAGTCCAGCCAAAGCAGGCAGAAGTAGGCGAAGGTTCATCTGCACCCAAACCACCGCGAGATATCTTGGACTTTCTGCTTGAACCAGAAAAGACTGAAGAGGAAGAGGCCATGAGAATGGCTGCTTGCAAGTTCCTGGTAAGCTCGAGCAAGGATGTTCTCAGTTCTTTTGCTGATTATGTCTTTGATAAAGACGGCAGTGGTCCACGTCCCAATGTCGAAAAGGATGATAGTGACCTTCCTTGATATCATGTAACATCGTTTATGATGAAATAAAAATCAAACTTTATTTATGAACTGTATGATCTTATTTATATAAAATCTCTGTTACATTTATACATAGTATTTTTTGAGAAATTTGCCATTGATAGGCATCATTTCAACTCGACCATCTAACTCTGAAAGTTGATAGGCTCCGTTTGAAAAGACTTTGCTGACAATATAAGGCCCTTCCCATTTTGCATCGAACTTGCCTTTGCTCGAGTGAGTCATAGTCATAGGACGTCTTACTGTTAGAACAAGTTCTTCTTGCTGAAAGGCTCTGACTTTAACTTTGCAGTTGAAAGTCTTCGAGATACAGGCTTGATATAACTCAATATGTTGTTGAGCCAATAGCCACTTTTCATCGAGCGCTTCTAATTCTTGAAGTCGAAGAAGATCGTTGTTTTCTGTAGTAAGTTCATTAGCAATGGCAATCCTTAAAGAAGGAATTTGAAGTTCTAGAGGAAGAACTGCTTCACAACTGTACACCAAAGAGAAGGGTGTAAAGCCTGTGGGACTGCGGACCGTAGTTCGATAGGCCCAAAGACATTCACCAAGCTTTTCACTCCAATTCCATTTGTAAGTAGATACAAACTTCTTGAGGAGCTTGATAATAGTTTTGTTAAAAGCTTCTGCTAAGCCATTAGCAGCAGGATTGTAGGCTGTAGAAGCAACATTGTCAATTCGATGATCATCGCAGAATCTTGTAAACTTCTGACTGATGAATTGAGGTCCATTGTCATGGATGATTCTTCGAGGTACACCAAATCGATATATGACATGGTGTTTGACAAAGTTAATGACACTGCTGGTCTTGACTTCAGCCAGAGGTATAGCTTTAGCCCATTTAGAGAAGTAGTCGGTTATTGCCAATATGAACCGATGTCCTCTAGAAGAAGAAGGATTGATGGGACCTATGATGTCCATGTCCCAAGCTTCAAAAGGCCATGAAGCAGCCGTCGGATGCAGAAATTCTGAAGGTTAATGAATGAAATTTGCATGGATTTGACAAGCTCGACATTTCCTTGCATATTCAATGGCATCTGATACCATAGAAGGCCAATAGTAACCCATTCGTCGAATACGATCTTGTAATTTAGGACCAGGTTGATGTGCTCCACAAACACGGTCATGAGCCTCACACAATACTTGTTTTGCTTCATCACCAGCAAGGCAGCGTAAAAGAAGACCATCATAAGTCCGCCGGTAGAGAGTCTTAGTGGTCTGATTGTAGTAGTATCGCAGAGACCACCGATGAATACTCGTAGCTTCTTTGGGATCTTCAGGGAGTATGTCATGAACTACGAAGTTGATGAAGGGAACTATCCAATCTTTAGTGATAACATTGGCTTCAGTAAGATTATTGAACTCAATATTACGATTGTTTTTAATACAGAATAATTTACGATTAGAAACATCCACTACTTGCTGTGTTTTGATAGGGATGGCTAAAACTGCTGTAAGAGTGGCCAAAGCATCTGCTTCAGTATTGCAAGCTCGGCGTACATATTCAATGAAGAAGGCTTTGAATGATGTAGTCATATTGATTGCCGCATCAAAGTAAGGCACTAGATCTTGATGGCGAACTGCATAGGTCCCTCTAACCTGGTTAACAACCAGCTTGGAGTCACCATAGACTTCAAGATACTCGGCGTCAAGTTGCTTGGCTAGCTGAAGGCCGATCAGTAGAGCATTGTACTCTGCTACATTGTTGGAGCAAGGCTCATCTAGGGAATATGCTCTTTGAATAGCTGACCCGTCTGGAGAAACAAGGATAACTCCAACTCCTGCGATAATGGCACCATTGGGTCCAATTTTGGATGCACCGTCAAAGAATAGACGCCAAGTAGAAAATTCTTCAGAGATTGTATTAGATTCCAAAGTCTTGTCTGGAATTTCATCGTAGAGCTTGGACGTCTTTGGAACAGGATGAGCCGCTAAGAAATTCGTAAGTGCTTGACCTTTGACAGATTTTTGTAGAACATATAACATGTCATATTGGGCTAGCAGAATGGCCCATATAGCCAACCGAGAATTAAGCATGCTAGGCTTCTTCATCAATATCCGAAGAGGATTAACTCGGGATATGACATGAATAGTTTTGCCAATGATGTAATGCCGAGTCTTTTGAACAACAAACATAAGAGCTAGGCATTCTTTTTCGACCGAATTATAATGGTGTTCAGCACCAATCATAGTACGACTGAGATAGTAGATAGCTTGTTCGTGGCCTTCTTTGTTCTTTTGGACAAGTAAAGCACCCAATGAATGGTCCATAGCACGGACATACATTAAGAATGGTATGCCAGAGATCGGTGGCACCAAGACTGGTGGATTCATGAGATACCACTTGATGTCATCAAATGCTCGTTGACATTCTTCAGTCCAAACGAAAGATACACCCTTCTTCATGAGTTGAGTGAATGGTCTACAGCGTCCAGACAGATTCGAAATGAATCTTCTGATGTACGCAAGTCGACCTTGGAATCCTCGTAGCTCTTTTAGGTTGCGTGGAGGACGCATCTCTTGAATGGCTTTGATCTTCTCGGGATCCACGTGTATACCCTTAGAGGTAATAACGAAGCCGAGAAATTTGCCACTAGAGACACCCAAGAATGACTTGGTGGGATTCATTTTGAGTTGATATTGGCACATGAGGTTAAAGATAGTTCTCAAGTCTTGGATGTGATCTTCCTTTAAACAACTTTTGACAGCAACAACGTCAACGTAGCATTCGACAGTCTTGCACAGATGATCTCGAAAGATGGTACTCATTGCTCGTTGGTATGTTGCACCAGCGTTTTTGAGACCAAACGGCATCACAGTATAGCAGTAAACTCCATGAGGAGTGCAGAAAGAAGTATGCTTCTCATCCTCAGGATTCATTCGAATCTGATTATATCCAGAGAATCCGTCCATGAAAGATATTCTTTCGAATCCACAAGTGTTGTCGATCATGACATCCGTGATAGGGAGAGGAAATTCATCTTTTGGACATGCTTCATTAAGATCCCGGAAGTCGATGCAGACTCGAACTTTGTCGATTTTCTTTAGGACTGGAACGACATTGGCTACCCAATCAGGATGTTGTTCTTCTCGAATAAAGCCACAAGCGATGAGCTTCTTGACTTCATCATCGATTGCGTCCATCATTTCTGGCTTGAAACGCCGTTGTTGTTGTTTGACCGGTTTTGTATTCGGCAGAATGTTCAATTTGTGAGTAGCAACTTTGGGATCTAGTCCTGGCATGTCTTCATAACTCCAGGCAAAGACATCAATGTATTCTTTAATCAGAAGAATTAATTCTTGTTTATCTGCCTCTGGAAGGTTCTTGCTGATGAATATTGGACAAGGTGATCCATTCTCTCCAACATCAACTTGAACTAATTGATCTTCGGTAGGAGGTTCCCTTTGTTCGAATCGGAGTTCCCATTGGGTATCCATTCGTTGAGCCCAAGGATCTGTTTCAGGATTTTCTTCAATATCTTCGTCATATCCTTCTGGAAGTTCGACGGAGACCATGTTAGAAGATACAGTCAATCGATGAACTTGACCGATACTGGTGTCAGAATCCTACGATCTGGAATCAGAAGAGTTAGAGCGCTCCTCACTATCAGATTCAGAACCTGCTGGGGATAATACTGGAGGTGAAGCATATCCGAGACCTCTTTTGGTCCTGCTGTAGTACATCTCTGACTTTTCCTTCGGCACAGCCGTACGGATAGGAGTTCTTCTACCCTTACCGTAGTTGAGGCCACTCTTGAAGTCGTAACCCATCTTTCGAATGATGTCTTTTGATTGTTGACTGTAACGACGGAGTTGAAGGTGTCCTATATCATTACTTTTGCTATCATCCGTATAGCTGAATTGTTGTTCCGGTCCTTTACTAAAAAGTATTGGACTTTCGCCTTTCTTACGAGCAGGAACAATACGACATGAATTTTTTGGGTGTTCGAATGAGACTTCTGTTTGAAGAGATTGTACAATTCCTATTATAAATGACTGAAAGCTATCTAACATATCCAAATAGCACTTAGCATGATAAATGACATCAGTATACTGGAAAGTAGATGCTTTTTCATTGATTTCTACATTTGTATTTACATCAGGACCTTTAGCCTTAGCAGGCTTAGTCAGATTGATTACAAGAGGGGGAGAAGAAGAACGTGGATGAGGATTGGCTTTGTTACGACGGAGGTCGATAACAAGCAGCTCAGAGGAGGTGAGCTCCCTTTTTTCCTTGTTACGACGTAAGTCAAAAACAAGTGGCTCAGAAGAGGTGAGCTCCCTTTGATCCTGATCATCATCAGTTGGTTGCTTCTGAACTGGCAAGTGAATAGCCAGTGGCTTGGAGGATTGAGGACGAAAAATATGCCCTTTGATAGGAATGATGAGGGTGTCATTAGGCACTACTTCTTGTTCTTCTTTAGTATCTAGAGACAGCACTACCTTCATGAATTCATCCTTGTACATACCAGCATCGTTGCAGTATGCTTCGACGCCTTTAAAAGGATAGAGATCAGCAACCTCCTTTTGTACCTCTCTATTGTCATCAACATATTTGAAACATTGATGGAGAGTTGAAGGAACAATGTTATGTTCATGTAGAAATGGTCTTCCCAACAAAGCATTGTAGGAACAACCATGATTGTCAATGATGTAGAAGGTCACATTTGTGCGAAGATGGCCTATTTGGAGTTTTAGGCGAATCTTGCCCAGAGGTTCACTCCTTCCCTGATTGAACCCAAGGATGGTGGTGATTGTACTAGAGAGACTATGCACTGGGATTTTCAGCACATCCAATATTGTCTTCGGCAAAATGCTGAGAGCAGATCCAGGATCTATCAGAATACGATCGACTTTCATCGAGTCGACATATCATGTATAGTACAAAGGACGGTCGTGCCGGTCGTCTTCCATCAGCATATCATCCTGTGTGAAAGTTATGTTTGGAATTAACTCCAGCACACTATGACAATGAAGGCAAGAGACTGGCTCTGCTTTTGGCTTCTTCAGAAGAGCTAAACAGGTTTCGGCTTGCATAAGAGCCTCGCTCAGAGTTTTCCGAGTCTCTTTGGAGAGGCGCAAGAGCTCGAAAATTGACAGTCGGGACGGTGTGTTGGCTAACTGAGCCAGAATATCAAAGTTGTAGGGTTTTTCAAGTCCAGAAGGAGATGTCTTCTTCAAAGGTTTGTCGAAGCGGACTTGTAGTTTGCCTTTGTCAGCTACCGTCGGCTTGGGAAGAGTAGACTCTACAACCGGTGAGGATATAGTAGGAATATCCTCAGTGGAAGTTGGCTGCACTGGGACAGGCTCATAGGAAGAAGCAGGATTCTCTTGAGCTTCCGGGTAATCTTTTAGATAGGCTTTCCCTGATCTGGTGCCTAGCAGGATTTCTTCATCAACTATGGGGTCAAAAGACACCATATTGCAAGTCTTTATCTTGCCCTTAGAGCAGTTTTTCTTCTTGGAGGAAGAGGGAAGTTCAAATTCCGAAGCAAGATCCGGATGAATCCACATAATCTCGCCATTGTCAAGAGACAAGGGTACGAGACCTTTACTTCGTGGAGGAGGAAGATTTTCAATCTCAAGAGTAGCTTTGGGGATAGGAATGACACCGTGCTGCACCATCTGGGGCGGGTAGTCATCGAATTGATCTGAGACCATATTTGCAGTAACAGTCTTTTCGTCTTGTTGCAGAGTGACAACGCCAGCGTTGACCAGCTCTTGGATTTTGCCTTTGAGCACATAACATGCTCGAGTGGGATGTCCGATGAACCTGTGATAGACACAGTATTTGGGATGATCAGTCTTACCGACTTCATCGGGCTTCTTTGGATCTGGAAGTTGGATTTTATTGCTTTTGATTAAGCAATCAAAGATGCTCGCTGTGTCATTCTCGTCAAAGGAATATTCTACTTTAGGACGGGGTTCTCTCGGTGGAGGTACTGAAGGAGTAGAAGTGGACGTAGGAGGAGTCACGTTGACCGCCAGAGATTCTTTATTCTTGTTCAAATTGATGTTCAAAGTTTCTTTTGATTTGCGGTTATTCTGGCGATTGCCACCACCTGATGTTTGATGTTCATCCCGGTCGGGGTTAGACATTTGTACCCCTAACTGCTTGAATTTGTCGGCTCTAACTTCAGCTGCTTTAGCGTTGACAATGAAGGATGGCAAATCTTGGAACTGAGTTGATCCTGTCCACATGCTGATAATAGGCAATAGATTTGCCTTACAGGTGTCTATGGTGACAGCAGTCGGAGTTCCAGGAGACATTTTTAAAGCTTTCCGGCAGAACCTTTCAATGAAGCTCTCAGCAGTTTCATTATGCCTTTATTTGATTTTATTGAGGGCTGACATAGTCATGTCGTTGATCCTCTCGTAAAATCGTTCCAAAAAGATTTGCCTTAAGCCAGAGAAGGAGGTAATACAACCATCGGGCAAGCTTCTGTACCAATTGTATGCTACGTCGGCTAAACAGCCAACGAATACTCTGGTAAGAAGAGCGTCATTTGGTTGAAGTTGGACAGTCATTACTTCAAAATGGTTAATGAACTGACTGGGAGATGTGCTGGCATCAAACAGCAAAATGGTTGGGATTTTATACTTTGGAGGAAACGGGACTTCCTTCCATTCAACTGGGTAAGGTTGCTTGATCCCCAATCTCTGCAAGTTGTCCTTCTCTTTGAAAGCTTCGAACTGAGTCCGAAGGATCTTCACAGCTTCATTGGCATCTTCCACTGATATAGAAGGAGCAGGCTGAACCACGGTATTAGGGGGAGGAACAGCATGATAAGCACTACCCCCAGCACCAGATTGACTGGGTGTAGGTTGGATTTGCACAGGAGGTACTGGAAGAGATACTACCCCCAGCCCTGCATTAACAGGCACCGACGATGCTATAATTTCAGGATTTGTAGGAGGTACGGTCGGTGGGACTGTATGCTGAGCCACAATGATGGAATGCATACTTGCGACCATTTTAGCCATTGTCTTCAGCTTATCTTCTAGTGTAGTTATTCTCTGTTCTTGACTAGCTGAACTGGAAGCATCGGGATCTTCATTGACAACATAAGCTGTCACTTCTCTGGGTACAGTGGAGGACACTGTTTGTTCTGAGCTTTCACTGTATGCATCATAGTCGGAGAAAGAATCATCTCCTAAGTGAGAAGGAAGGAGATATTCGGAAGGATCTTGATGATTCCTTTGATCGATTGTGTCTCGATTTCGGGATCGGGTATATTGGAATACTCCTTCAGAGGATTCTTGGAGTAAATCCAAATACCGTTGGCTTGGCTTGCGAGGCTTGTCGTGCTTGGAGCACTTCCTACCCCCAGTGTCTCTGGAAGTCATGTTGACGGAAGTGTACAAAACCTCATCTTCATCTTCCGACATAGGTTCAGAGTTAGGAAAGTTCAGACGATCGAAGACAGATCATCTCGTTGTTTGACAACAACACTTGATGACCACTTTGTAATTACAATGGTGTCCAAGTGGTTGTACTGGGGATGTTGAGGTGTTGTCCCATTTTTGCTTGAGGTGTTCTCGGAGATCGGAAACAACAACGGGACGAGCAAAAGTTCGAGGGATGTGCTCTTTGATAACATTCGGAACATGGTTCTGATTCTTTAAATGTTTTGTTCCCTGAATGTATAAGGAAGTGCTTATTTTACTGGCATAGGTGTCCGTATTCTTGATTCTGGAAGTTTGCTTCTGATACTGATTGGTCTTCGGCATTGGTTGTTTACGTTCTACCGAAGTTGGCCTGTTGAGATAAGTTCTTAGATCAGCAAACTCACCCCCAGGAGTTTCTGTTTGAGACACCAGCAATTTTCCTTGTCTTGAACGGAAGATCTTAAGGGTTGGGGATCTTGGAACTCTGCTACCGGAGTAGACAGAATACCTCTCTGATCAGTACACTTTCCTTTGGCAAGGAAAGAAGAAGAATCCTTGTGAGAAAGTGTCTTTGTACAGATTAGTGCCGGAGCACATTCAGATTGATCTTCAACAGTAAAAACCGAGAAACACTGAGAAAAGACCAAAGGGCCTTTTCTTTTATTTTGGGAAGAAGGGTTAGCTAAAGAGCATTTCCCTCTGTTGTCTTCCAAGTCATGGGACGAGGAAGTTTGAGAAAAGACCAAAGGGCCTTTTCCTTTGTTCTGGAGAGGAGGAGGAATAGCCAAAAGACTACCCCCAGTGGATTGCGCAGGAGCAGCAGAGTGTTGGAGAGGAGTAGCACTCTTTCCTTTGTTGTGAGAAGAAGAGAGATTGGCCAAAGGGCTGTCTCTCTTGGATTGTACAGACACAGTTTGCGCATGGGTTGATGGTGCACTGGCAGATTGCACAGGAAGAGATCTGGCCTGAACCACAGTAGTTTGTACAGCAGGAGCCTTGTTTCCAGAGTGCTTGAGTTGTACTCTGGTTGCTGGAATGGTAGATTGCGCAGGCAAAGTAGTAGCCAACTGCGCTAGAGGAATAGGAGTCTTGTATTTTGACAGAGCAGCATATGATGTAGGTTATGCATTAGCCACAGCAGACTACGCATGAGTGGCAGAGACAGATTATGCAACAGCAGAGACTTTAGACTGTGCAACAGTCTTGGTGGCAAAGACCTAAGACTGCACAGCAGTCTTAGGGACAGAATCAATAGACTGCGCAGCAGCCTTGGAGATCCACACTGAGCGTACTTTGCTCGTGGCAGAATTTGTTGCAGTACGAGGAGTGATCCTGGAGTTGATCATGGCTTCGTAGGCCGTCTGGTTGACCTTCACAACTAGAGTCTTCTGCGTCTTCCCGATAGACGCAACGTCACATTGAGTTGTCACTTCCTCGTCGGAGGAGAAAGTTGTCCCCAGCAGAGTCACCATTTTGTTTGCAAAAACAAAAGTATGAACTATATTGATACAAACTTTGTAAAGATTACATGAATTCTGGGAAAGTACAACTGTAGGAAACCAATCTAGAAGATGATTGCTTTATCCCTTGGACGATGTGAACTTTGAAGACGGTAGCCTCTGAAGTTGAAGGCAAAAGCCTCGGAAGAATGCAGCAGCACTTGGGCAAGAACTCCTGAAATCTCTGATATTTCTGAACTTTTTTGTCTGATCCCCTTGAATAAAGACTTGAAACTCTATTTATAGAGTTCTGGAAATAACTAACTTTTAGTTATTCTGAATGGCGCAAGTTGGATTACGCAGGAACTGGATTACGCAGCATCAGACTGCGCAGGCAGTTGTCTGGTCGTGGGCCAACTGTCTTGGACACATGGCATCATTTGATTAAAATGTGCATGATCGTGTGCAGACGGTTACCACGTAGTGAGCAATTGATGGCATGAATTCCATATGTACATTTGTCAGTTGTCATGATGAAGTGCGCCACATGAATTGCGCTGACTTTGAGTTACGCCAGGATGGATTGCGCAGCAAACAGATTGTGCTGCATGTACAGCTGTCCTCGAGTGCTGTGCGGCACAATAAACGAACAGTCTTCTCGTTCTTTGTGCTGTCAGCTGTCAGAAGATTTGATTGTGTCAGGTAATGATGATATGGCCACGTCAGCTTGCGCACTTGAAAGTGTGCGCAGTCCAGTCTGCGCCATCTGGATGATGCGCAATCTGATGTCTGCACAGTTCATTTGAAAGCTATTTTACTTGATTTTCATGACTTTGTTGATGGGTGCAACTTGATTTTTTAGGACCTACAATAGACGGTTAGGAGATCCTGTAGAGTCATAGTTGCATATTTTATATATTCAGTTACTTTGGCATATTTTTTGTATCTTGTTACGTCCATCTGAGAACCTGGTGATCTCTCCAGTATTAGACGAGCAAGACTATCCCGAGGAGTACGATACAGCATTGGATCCATCATACATCGGTGACGAGGCATCTCCTGCTCATACTTAGTTTTTATTCTTTATTATCTGAGACCATGTATTAGACATCTTTTATCATCTTTCTTGCTGTTTGAGGAGGTTGGACTCCATTTAGTTGAGACTATTTTTTCACAGCTATTTAGAGTGGGAATGTCTACCCTACTATATTTTGACATCATCATTTATCTTATTTAGTGGACTTTATTATATTCTCTGTATTGAGCTGTGGATGAGATTTAGTTAAATTATTGTGGCTTATCATGTATCATTATTACAGCTTATGTACCAATACGGGAATTACCATATATTGGTGTATTCATCGTATAAGTACAGCTGGCATGTCTACGTACTTAGTCCTACATATTTTGGGACTGGAGCATTACATTAGGAGCTCGTATAAAGACAACTTTGCTGGCATATCAGCCAATTATGCTAATATGTCAAAGTTGTAAGGTCTCTCCAGTCCCTGAGGTACATCATTGCGGAGTGGCCTGTCGAAGCGGGTTTCCTTTGTTTTGGACTTATCCGCCAGTGGAGGCTGAGATGGCCTTGGAATATCAAAGGGAGGCAACGTTGCTGGCGAGGATCTTCGGTTGAACTATCCTATACAGGCTGGACTTGTGCTCCAGACCGGGTAACAACGGATGTTGCTTCTTTAGCTTCGGTTGAAATTATGTAGCAGGCTCTAGACTTCTTGTCCTTTTCCTTGCTGGTAGGAGATGACACCCCTGAGTAACTTCGGACACCAAGTCTGGATGCACCCACATGATCTCTCCTCGCGATGTGGTGAGGGACACCAATCCAGATGTCTGGCTCCGAACGGGTGGAAGATTAGTAACCTCCATCTTTGCCCGAGGGACAGGTATGACCCCTTCTGGAGTGCTTATTGGAGGGAAATCGCCAAACTGAATAGATACCATATTCGCCGTCACGGTAACCTCTTTAAAGTCTATCGACAGAGCTCTGG
This sequence comes from Iris pallida, assembly GCA_029216955.1. NCBI lineage: Eukaryota > Viridiplantae > Streptophyta > Magnoliopsida > Asparagales > Iridaceae > Iris > Iris pallida. The sequence goes on along the minus strand of JANAVB010039929.1, from coordinate 331,166 downwards.
ATTCGAGAAGACTCTGAATGTACCGCTTCAATTGGAAGCAATCATGAGTGGCATGATGGACATAGCGGTAGAAGTGACAATACTTTGGGTCCTCTATTTCTGCCGCTCGGGGTTCCCGCCTCGGTGGAGGGAGCTGGATCCTACCCCCTTGCAAGAGCATATCGAAGATAGGTTTGATATGACTATCTTTAAATGAGTAATTAACCTTGGGCCACGGACCTTCTTCCTGTTTTTGTTCGGGCTTCGAAGTCACATCAGTAACCTTGGCCTGTTTGCCCTTATTTTCTTGGTTGGTGGTAGCGCCACTGTTGTTGTTACTGGAGGTGGAACCAGGACGTCTGCCCTTATCTTCTCCATCTGGGATGTGTAATCCCAGCTGGCGTGCCTTCTTCATTTTTGCTTCTGCGTTGGTAGCACTTATGATTAAGGACGTCCAATCCCAGAATTGATCATCACCCAACCAGAGGCTAATTGCAGGGAGCAGCTTCTTTTGGCAGATTTCAATCAAGGAGCTCTCGGGATTGCCTTTGGACAATCTCATTACGGTTTGGCGGAACCGCTCGATGTAGTTCCTTGTTAGCTCCCTTTCTCCCTGAACGACGTCCATAAGAGATAACATCGTTACATCATGCCCCACTTCGTAAAATCTTTCCAGGAACATGTGTTTGAAGCCGTCAAAAGAATGAATGCAGTTGTCGGAAAGGTTGTGGTACCAGTCGAACGCGAATCCTTTCTATGCTTCGATGAATAATTGTGTAAGGATGGCATTACTATACGGCAAGTGGTCAGTCGTGACTTGAAAGTAAGTCATGTACCGACTAACAGAGGTCTTTTCGTCACAAGAATTGATGTGAAACGCCTTGTACCATTGAGGAAATGGCACGTCTCTCCATGCAACGGGATATGGCTGCCATATTCTAAGGTTCCTAGAGGAATCTCGGACATTGAACATCGCTCTAAGCTCCTGGACTTCTCTCCTTGGCTTCATCTGCAGCTGAAGTAACGGATGTTGCTAAGGGATCTTCACCCAAAGGAGGGGCAGTCGTGTTGGAGTCCGCGTTGACTGCGGGTCCCAGGCTTGTTTGTCCGGGCGTCCTCGCTGGTTGATTTGGCAAGGCGACTTTGATCTCGTCTACGGATTTGACCAAGGACAAGAGCATAGCTTTCAGCACTTTTAGTCGTTATCGGTCAGAAGGCGCTTCATGATCATCGTCAACCATAAAGACTGTCCTCACGTGAGTGGAGGTGGAAGGGATTGTGGCAGAGGTACTCTTTGTGCCGTACCCTTATATAGAGAAATCGTCAGCGAATGTCATAATATCATCTTCCTCTGACTCGGAAGGGGTGCTACCCCCTGTGCAAGAAGCCGCATCGTCTTGGTAAGGGTGGTGGCCCTCAGGGAAATCTAAGTCTGTTGCACAGTTCTGGGGGACCTCTACCCTCTATTGGTGAAATTGGTATACCGGATTGTCGTATACATTGAGGGGACTGCCACCCCCAGCTTGATCTACTATCAAGAAAGCCGAAGACGCACCCCCGGGTGTCGGAAGCTTCTTTTTGGATCGAGTGCCTAAATAGACACCCCATGTGGTTGTCGATAGAAACCCCCCCAGATGAGGGTCTTCTTGCAATACTGGCCGAGATAGCCAGGCTGGAAGAGACTATCTTCTTTTCTCCCTTGCCAGGAGAAACCTTTTGAGTTGAATTACAGGAGGCGAAAGGAAGCTCCTCGTCCCCTGGAATTTGTACCTGTTTTTTGAGTTGTTGTCGGACAGGTGCTGGCTGCTGCAGTCGCTGGAAAACTAACTGCCGATCATCAGGTGCTGCTGATTTGTCGCAGCAGCAGTTGATGATTACTTGGGTGCAACGACGCCCCGAGAGGAACTCATTGCATGCCGATGCTGCCGTATTGCATTTGTGAGTAATCACGTCACGTAAGTCGGTAGGAAGCTGCTCTACCTTTGTACCAAATTTGTAAACTCGGGTATCCCAAGCGCACGGGTGCTTAGGCATCATGTTTGCTCCCTGATCTGTGGCTAGTAAAAGCACTTGCTCTGGATCTTTAGAGGGAGACATTAAAGACCCACCCTGTCCGTTAGCCCTGGAGGACTGGATGCGGGTGGTTCTGTACAACTTTCTGTCAGGAGCCCGTGTAACAGTCAACGGGACTCGCTAACAGTCAGCAACTTGGACAGTTGGCTGGACTGGTTGGGCCCACACTGCCCTAGAATTTTTGTAACACCCAGTTTCTGGAATGAGGGTATTTTTGAAATTTTGTGTTTATAAATATTATTTAATTGTATTTCTTTTACATTATGATTTTTGGTGATTTTTAATTATTTTTAAAATTAATTTAAAACTGTTTCAAGTCATGGCTTGTGATTTTGATGCCTTGCTAGTGTAACCAGAGAGACTGTCTGACCTAGAGCCTGACCATGTCATTAGGATAATTTATTTCTACTTTTGAGCATGAGGGTATTTTGGTCATTTGGCCTCCTTGAATTATTTTATGATTTATTGCACTGGTGATTATTGATTTTTACTTTTGACTAGCTGTGCCTTAAGGAACTGTCCTAGATTTTGACTTTGACTTGGTGACCTAGTTAACATGGTATGGACCCTAGTTTAACTTAAGTCAACTCAAGTTAGGACACTTAGGATCAAGTTTGGAGTAGGAGGATTGGTGTATTGGTCCATAGACTTGAGACTTAGAAATGGGTTCCATGACTAGTGCAACTTGGCCCATAGCCATTATACTAAACCCTAACCCTAATTTTCCACTTTATGACCAGCCACTAGGGCTCCCCCTTCCCTATAAATAATCTCCTCCTTGTTCTTGCCTCTTTTATTAAATTTTTACAAGTTTGAAGAAAGAGGTAAAGAGCCTTCTTCCCCAATCCATAACTTCCTCATTTCAATTCCTTTTTGGCTCAAATCTTTTGCATGGGGTTCTAATTGATCCCTACTTTATGTTCATGGAGAGAAATCTCAGGTTTGAATCAATTTGGGAGCTTTTGGATAGCAAGGAGGAATTCCCTATTTGAAGCTTTTCCAAGCTTTTTGCACATATAGGTAAAACCCTTTAAATTGCATTAATATTTCGTTTTCCTTGCATTTAGGGCTAGATCTAGGAGTTCCCTAGCAGTACCTCGAATTTGGGTAGATTTCGTGTCCGTTTGGTTCCCGTATCGGACACGTGTCGTAGTGTATCCTAGGTGTTTGATGAAATGCTTGAGTGAATTCAATATTGTTTGTTTTCAAAACAAATTATATTTTTGGGTAGCCCTAGACTTGTAGGTTACAACCCTAGTTGATAGAGCACGAAACTGTGTCATGTCCGTGTCCAAATTGGATACGAACACGCTATACACATCCACACACACTGTCCTGCTACCTCGTGTCCAGTTATCACTAGACACGACATGAGACTCCACCATTTTTTGTCAGTGCCTAGGGGCAATGACTGACATACCACCCACAAAGTTTTACGTGATATGATCGAGTATCGAAGGAGTTTTCGATCTCGTACGGATCACGCACACACTGTGCACGCATGAGAAATGCGCACTGATACGCGAGTCGTGTCGACTCTGGACACGTTGTGGACACCTCGTGTTGACACGACTGTGTAGCCCAATACGTGGGCGACACGTGGACATAACCACGAGGTCCCACGTGGCTCGTGTCGTGTCCACGAGACACTTGCATCGATGCACAATGCTGCACTATGCACGTGTATCAGTCGAGTTTTTCTCGACTGATACGGTGTTCGTGCTGTATCCTGAGGACACGTGGACACGGTGCAGGAACCTAGACACCAAGACCAACCCTATGCGAACCTAGGGACACGACCACGAGACACTTGGACACCTGTGTCGTGTCCTAGACCTAGGTGAACACGTGCACGAGGCAGTGCATGCACTGTCCACTGTTTTGGGTTTGACACTTTAATTGACACTTCGTGTCCACTTTTGTGGACACGAACCACTTTCTAGACACGAGTACGTGTATACCTAGTGTCTGCACACAACTACTTTAGGGTTACACTTTGCTAATTGATTCAATTGATGTTTGAATAGGTTTTCCTGATACCTCTTTTTCCTGATTCATGGTTAATCAAGTTTAATTAAGTTAAATGGTTAATTCATGATTAAATTTAATGATGTTAATATACTAGCATGTGTGTTATACTAAGTTTTTGCCTCTGGGTTACTTGTAATGTTGGTTAAGTTGTTGTATGGGATTCGAGCATGGGCTTTGGTTGTGATAAATGTTGTGATACGCAATATCAAACCATTAACTGAATTTTAGTTTGTATGTAATTATCTAGACTAAATACATAACTGAGATTAACTACATGTGGAGTTTTCATGTTGGCATGGGATTTAGGTTTCGAAGTTTTCATTTGACTATTGAACCGAAATCTGTTATATACACTGTCAACCTGAGAATTTCTGTCACACCACTCATTGACACTGAGAACTCACACATCCACACACACATTCATTGTTTCTTTTTCTGAATTCCTGAGAACAGGTATACTATTCACTGGACACACTCCTTGACACATGGTTGACACAAATACATGTGACACTCTACCAAAATTCTGAACACACAGTGCACACACACTGTCTTGACACTTACTCACTGAATTCTTAAGGGTAGGCTTTGGAGAAGGGTTGTGTGACCCTTAAAGCTTTGGTTACAGATATAGAAAAGGGTCCAGGTATAAGAACCTTGGGACTGCTCAAGAACATTGGGGGTTTTCCCCCTTGGCTCGAACTAAGTACAAGCACTAAGTTAGCAAGTGCATAGGTGATGAAGGGAATTAGTTAACAGGTAAATGGAAGAGGAGAATGGGGGAGGGAGTTTAGTGAACTGTATCAGTATCAGTTAAGTTAAGGCTGTTGGGGGTATATAGACATATCATGGTGAACAAAAGGAGTTTGGATAGCATCAGTTAGTGGCATAAACTAGAAGAAAGGGGTGTTGAGCTTCAGTCTTGGACTGAATGGAGGAATGAGTGTTTAATGTATCAATCTTGGACTGAAAGGGGGATATTTGATTTCGGTTTTAGACTGAACTGATGGGAAGAAACTGGATTGTTGGGATTTCGAATTGGAGTTTGAACTTAGTATGTTAACTGTGCACTGTCATGAGTTTCAGTCCATATCCTTATTATGTATATTTCCCTTACCATTTGCACTGTTCAGTCTTATTTTTTTTCTGTCCAGACTGAGTTCAGAGCACAGTCCCATTGTGTGCTTTGGATTCAGTCCACTTTTTGATGATCAGCTATATATTTAGTTAGTGTAAACCTTTTACCTGCAATGCATTTATGTATGTCCCCTGCATTAGCCTTAAACTTTAGGTGTCGACCCTCTTTACAATTGAACTGTTTTGTGCTAAATTGATCCTGATAACTCACTGCCACAGAACATTAAATCAGTCCTGCCCCATCTTAATGTTTAGTTATGCATACATAAATGATTTGTTTCCCTGCATCAAGTGATGTTCTGTTTTCTTGAATTTTGTTTGACACATCTCCTAAACTGTCATATTACACACTGAAATTCCTATCACACACATGCCATTACCCCTCTCTCTATACCACTCCATGAATGTCTATATATCTATCTATTAATTTGTTTGCCTATCTATCTATTTATATATATAATTTTGTATATATTTACCTAAATATCTATCTATGTGTATATATATCAGGTTATAGCTATTGGGTATATGTGTGAGGTATATGGGATAAGGTTGGGGTTATATACAATATATGATGTGATATATCTTAGGGTATGATATGGTATGGGTTAGAATTTAGGAGATTAGTTTTAATGTAGAGTTGACTAGATAGTTTACATTGACTATGTTGACTATATAGAAGCCCAAACCCTAAATGTTGACTTGGGTTGACCCAGAGTTGACCAAGTTTGACTTGGACCTAGTTTGACCTAGACAGTTGACTTGGGTTGACTTAGAGTTGACTTTGACCTAGATTTGACTTAGAATCATGTAGATTGCATCATAAACTTCATTTGTCTTATTTTAAACATATTATAACCTGTATTCCTCTGTTTAGGACATTGTGACTCTGTTGCAGATATCTGATATTACACTACTCTTTTCAGAGCAGCAGGCGAGTACATTCTATGATAGTTCTCTCATTTATTTGTCAATTACTGTACTTCAGTTCTAGTTAGCTGTATGTGATTCTCTGTTACAAATACTTATTTTTATTTCTGAATCCATGTATACGACACACATACTTACTCGTCTTACCTCTATTATTCGAATCACCATACGAATTACTATTCGAACCACCTATTCGTATCTTCATTTGCTGGTTGGACTTGTTTTCGTCTTATGTGTTGGATTATGGATTCATTTGTATTAGATGGGCGGGAAAATACTTGATTAGACATGTGAACATTCCCACTATTCGAACCACCCCCTGTGAATAATATTCGAACGATAGCCATTCCACACCCGGCCAGGTGTGTGATGTGCCGGATTTACCCTTATCCGTTTACATGTCTAACTAAATATTTTAAATCACACTTGGAGAATTTATTCAAATTGTTGTTAGAACATTGTGAATTACTATTCGTATCACCTTATTCGATTCACCTTATTAGAACAATGATTAGAATCACATTCGACTCATACTGTACTGGGATCACATTCGACTCATCTTATATTAGACTCACATTGGGATTACACTCGACTTATATTGTACCATCTGAACTCATTATGTTACTCTAGTTCAGCTAGATCTTATTTTACAGTCTTCATTGCTATGATTCTTCTCTTGTTTAGTTATTTTCTTTCCTTGTACTTTATCTGTCTTTCTTACCATCACCTGAATATAAACTTCCATATTCATCAATACAACTGTCTATAACTGCTTTATAGTTCTCTGTCATTTACTTGGGATTTCTTAATAAATTGTACTCGTTCCTGTCCTGACTGGACCTGTTGAAAATATTACAGATGATTGCCTGGAGGACATTTGCCCGACTTGCCTTGGAGCAGGAGATAGCTTAGCTACCTATGGCCCCGACACTCAGGAGTGATCGGGAGACTAGCTAGTAGACTTGGTTTAGTTTTCATGTTTTAGAACTTGAATTGTAATAACTTGACATACGAGTTTGTATTTGAGTTTGTTTGAGATATTATTATTTAGTAGTTTATAAATGTTGTTATTTAGTTTTTAGTTATAAACTTCTGTGTTATCTTATCGTGCTTAGACTATGATTGAGATTTCATTATATCAATACTTGTCTTCCGTTCGGAGTTGAGATTTGACAAGTACGTTATATAATTGCGTGAGTTGTTGATTAGATAGTAACCTAGGACAGCGTTCTACCGCCGACACTGCGGCGTAGGCTGGACGTACCCACTTCTCGTGCCTCTACACAGGGTGCGGGTCGTAACACGTTTTTTAGTAGTGGCCCATGCAGGTCGAGAGTCGCATTAGTACGATATCGTGGTAGTACGGTAACTTAGTTGTACTGCTGCGAGCCTGCGATAGGATTGAGAGATAGGATTTAACGGAGAGGTACTCAATCACAGTTAGGACTACTTGAGAAGATTCCTGGGATGACCCTTGAGAATCTCATTATGAACTTCGATTTGAAAATCCTTTTCCTCTTGTTTTGATTCACCCTCACTCCTTGATGTTTAAAGGATCTTAGACTATTAACTTTCTTCATCGTTATCCTTATTTATATTTTGTCTATCTTATGTTGCTAATTTAGCACCAGTTTTGCAAGCTTATCTTATTCGAGCTTGATCATGACATATTTTATTGGGGGCTGGCACCCGCTAACATATTGTCTAATCAGAACCGGTGCATGATGGTCTGATCAACCTATTGCACTTTGGTTCGCTTCTCATATATTATTCTACATGGAGGGAGACAAAGTTAAATTTGCCCTAGAGTCTCATCCACGGCAGCTTTGGCAATTCTCTTTTGAATTATTTCCATCGCCTATGAACCACGTATTGTACTTAATAACATCACCTTTGAACTCATTATTGTTTTGCCTTTCATCTATTTCAGATAGAAAAGGCACTGTACTTGATAGATCAACCCAAGGTATCATGTTTAGTTTCCCTATCCAAAGAAAGAAATTGCCTTATTCTATATCCTTGCATCATCCTTTAAATTCTAATTCCTTGATCGTGACCAGTTGACCGGGTCATCCTCCTTATCATCCAGTGTTTGGGGTCATATTCAATTGAATAAATTCAATTGTGACATGGATATCAAATCTTGGATACTCGTGCTCAGACTTCAATAGCCTCGTTCCCCATCTTGTCCAAACTTCGTTATATCCTGAAATTGATCAACTTAGATCGTGCCGGGACTAAATCTTCTTTTATATATTGTATTATTGGATTTCAATGCTATTGACGCTCGTGCCTTAAACTTTTGATTTTGATCATCTTGGAATGGTAACCCTTCATAATTAATTCCTAGTTGTCCTTACCAGTTTCATATAGGATGGTAGATTGTCCTACACCTTAATGATTTGTTGCTTCTTTATCTTTCCAGCAGAACACCCTATATTGCTTGCATGTTGATACCATGGGGCTATTTTGATCTAATATGACTAGTCCATCTAGATGAGACCTTCAACTGCTATGGTTGACTATGACTCTATATATTATTCTTCAAATTGTATGAGCTAGAAATTGCTTAGAGACTTTGATTGTGGGTGGTTGACCTAGAAGGAGTACGACCGACTTAAATTTCGAGGACAAAATTTTTCTAAGGGGGGTAGGATTGTAACACCCAGTTTCTGGAATGAGGGTATTTTTGAAATTTTGTGTTTATAAATATTATTTAATTGTATTTATTTCAAATTATGATTTTTAGTGATTTTTAACTATTTTTAAAATCAATTAAAAACTGTTGCAAGTCATGGCTTGTGATTTTGATGCCTTGCTAGTGTAACCAGAGAGACTGTCTGACCTAGAGCCTGACCATGTCATTAGGATAATTTAATTCTACTTTTGAGCATGAGGGTATTTTGGTCATTTGGCCTCCTTGAATTATTTTATGATTTATTGTACTGGTGATTATTGATTTTTACTTTTGACTAGCTGTGACTTAAGGAACTGTCCTAGATTTTGACTTTGACTTGGTGACCTAGTTAACATGGTATGGACCCTAGTTTAACTTAAGTCAACTCAAGTTAGGACACTTAGGATCAAGTTTGGAGTAGGAGGATTGGTGTATTGGTCCATAGACTTGAGACTTAGAAATGGGTTCCATGACTAGTGCAACTTGGCCCATAGCCATTATACTAAACCCTAACCCAAATTTTCTACTTTATGATCAGCCACTAGGGCTCCCCCTTCCCTATAAATAATCTCCTCCTTGTTCTTGCCTCTTTTATTAAATTTTTACAAGTTTGAAGAAAGAGGTAAAGAGCCTTCTTCCCCAATCCATAACTTCCTTATTTCAATTCCTTTTTGGCTCAAATCTTTTGCATGGGGTTCTAATTGATCCCTACTTTATGTTCATGTAGAGAAATCTCATGTTTGAATCAATTTGGGAGCTTTTGGATAGAAAGGAGGAATTCCCCATTTGAAACTTTTCCAAGCTTTTTGCACATATAGGTAAAACCCTTTAAATTGCATTAATATTTCGGTTTCCTTACATTTAGGGCAAGATCTAGGAGTCCCCTAGCTGTACCTCAAATTTGGGTGGATTTCGTGTCTGTTTGGTGCCCGTATCGGACACGTGTCATAGTGTATCCTAGGTGTTTGATGAAATGCTTGAGTGAATTCAATATTGCTTGTTTTCAAAACAAATTACATTTTTGGGTAGCCCTAGACTTGTAGGTTACAACCCTAGTTGACTGAGCACGAAACTGTGTCGTGTCTGTATCCAAATTGGACACGAACACGCTGTACACACCCACACACACTGTCCTGCTACCTCGTGTCCAGTTCTTATTGGACACGACACGAGATACCACCATTTTTTGTCAGTGCCTAGGGGCAATGACTGACATACCACCCACAAAGTTTCACGTGATATGATCGAGTATCGAGGGAGTTCTCGATCTCGTACGGATCACGCACACACTGTGCACGCACGGGAAATGCGCACTGACACGTGAATCGTGTCGACTCTGGACATGTTGTGGACATCTCGTGTTAACACGAGTGTGTAGCCCAACACGTGGGCTACACGTGGACATGACCACGAGGTCCTACGTGGCTTGTGTCGTGTCCACTAGACACTTGCATCGCTGCACTGTGCACGTGTATCAGTCGAGTTTTTCTCGACTGATACGGTATTCGTGCTGTGTCCTGAGGACACGTGAACACGGTACAGGAACCTAGACACCTAGACCAACCCTTGGCGAACCTAGGGACACGACCACGAGACACTTGGACACCTGTGTCGTGTCCTGGACCTAGGTGAACACGTGCACGAGGCAGTGCATGCACTGTCCACTGTTTTGGGTTTGACACTTTAATTGACACTTCGTGTCTACTTTTGTGGACACGAACCACTTTTTAGACACGAGTACGTGTATAACTAGTGTCTGCACACACTGCTTTAGGGTTACACTTTGATAATTGATTCAATTGATGTTTGAATACGTTTTCCTGATACCTCTTTTTCCTAATTTATGGTTAATCAAGTTTAATTAAGTTAAATGGTTAATTCATGATTAAATTTAATGATGCTAATATACTAGCATATGTGTTATACTAAGTTTTTGCCTCTGGGTTACTTGTAATGTTGGTTAAGTTGTTGTATGGGATTCGAGCATGGGCTTTGGTTGTGATAAATGTTGTGATACTCAATATCAAACCATTAACTGAATTTTAGTTTGTATGTAATTATCTAGACTAAATACATAACTGAGAATAACAACATTTGGAGTTTTCATGTTGGCATGGGATTTAGGTTTCGAAGTTTTCATTTGACTATTGAACCAAAATCTGTTACATACACTGTCAACCTGAGAATTCCTGTCACACCACTCATTGACACTGAGAACTCACACATCCACACACACATTCACTGTTTCTTTTTTTGAATTCCTGAGAACAGGTATACTATTCACTGGACACACTCCATGACACATGGTTGACACAAACACATCTGACACTCTACCAAAATTCTGAACAACAGTGCACACACTCTGTCTTGACACTTACTCACTGAATTCTTGAGGGTAGGCTTTGGAGAAGGGTTGTGTGACCCTTAAAGCTTTGGTTACAGATAGAGGAAAGGGTCCAGGTATAAGAACCTTGGGACTGCTCAAGAACATTGGGGGTTTCCCCCCTTGGCTCGAACTAAGTACAGGCACTAAGTTACCAAGTGCATAGGTGATGAAGGGAATTAGTTAACAGGTAAATGGAAGAGGAGAATGGGGGAGGGGGTTTAGTGAACTGTATCAGTATCAGTTAAGTGAAGGCAGTTGGGGGTATATGGACATATCATGGTGAACGAAAGGAGTTTGGATAGCATCAGTTAGTGGCATGAACTAGAAGAAAGGGGTGTTGAGCTTCAGTCTTGGACTGAATGCAGGAACGAGTGTTTAATGTATCAATCTTGGACTGAAAGAGGGATATTTGATTTCAGTTTTAGACTGAACTGATGGGAAGAAACTGGATTGTTGGGATTTCAAATTGGAGTTAGAACTTAGTATGTTAACTGTGCACTGTCATGAGTTTCAGTCCATATCCTTATTATGCATATTTCTCTTACCATTTGCACTGTTCAGTCTTATTTTTCCTTCTGTCCAGACTGAGTTCAGAGCACAGTCCCATTGTGTGCTTTGGATTCAGTCCACTTTTTGATGATCAGTTATACATTTAGTTAGTGTAAACCTTTTACCTGCAATGCATTTATGTATGTCCCCTGCATTAGCCTTGAACTTTAGGTGTCGACCCTCTTTACAATTGAACTATTTTGTGCTAAATTGTTCCTGATAACTCACTGCCACAGGACATCAAATCAGTCCTGCCCCATCTTACTGTTTAGTTATGCATACATAAATGATTTGTTTCCCTGCATCAAGTGATGTTCTGTTTTCCTGAATTTTGTTTGACACATCTCCTAAACTGTCATATTACACACTGAAATTCCTGTCACACACATGCCATTAACCCTCTCTCTATACCACTCTATGAATGTCTATATATCTATATATCCATTTGTGTTCCTATCTATCTATTTATATATATAATTTTGTATATATTTACCTAAATATCTATATATGTGTATATATATCAGGTTATAGCTATTGGGTATATGTGTGAGGTATATGGGATAAGGTTGGGGTTATATACAATATATGATGTGATATATCTTAGGGTATGATATGGTATGGGTTAGAATTTAGGAGATTAGTTTTAATGTAGAGTTGACTAGATAGTTTACCTTGACTATGTTGACTAGATAGAAGCCCAAACCCTAAATGTTGACTTAGGTTGACCCAGAGTTGACCAAGTTTGACTTGGACCTAGTTTGACCTAGACAGTTGACTTGGGTTGACTTAGAGTTGACTTTGACCTAGATTTGACTAAGAATCATGTAGATTGCATCATAAACTTTATTTGTCTTATTTTAAACATATTATAACCTATATTCCTCTGTTTAGGACATTTTGACTCTGTTACAGACATCTGATATTATACTACTCTTTTCAGAGCAGCAGGCGAGTACATTCTATGATAGTTCTCTCATTTATTTGTCAATTACTGTACTTCAGTTCTAGTTAGCTGTATGTGATTCTCTGTTACAAATACTTATTTTTATTTCTGAATCCATGTATACGACACACATACTTATACGTCTTACCTCTATTATTCGAATCACCATACGAATCACTATTTGAACCACCTATTCGTATCTTCATTTGCTGGTTGGACTTGTTTTCGTCTTATGTGTTGGATTATGGATTCATTTGTATTAGATGGGCGAGGAAATACTTGATTAGACATGTGAACATTTCCACTATTTGAACCACCCCCTGTGAATAATATTCGAACAATAGCCATTCTATACCCGGCCAGGTGTGTGATGTGCCGGATTTACCCTTAGCCGTTTACATGTCTAACTAAGTATTTTAAAACACACTTGGAGAATTTATTCGAATCGTTGTTAGAACATTATGAATCACTATTCGTATCACCTTATTCGTATCACCTTATTCGATTCACCTTATTAGAACAATGATTAGAATCATATTCGACTCATACTGTACTGGGATCACATTCGACTCATCTTATATTAGACTCACATTGGGATTACACTCGACTTATATTGTACCATCTGAACTCATTATGTTACTCTAGTTCAGCTAGATCTTATTTTACAGTTTTCATTGCTATGATTCTTCTCTTGTTTAGTTATTTTCTTTCCTTGCACTTTATCTGTCTTTCTTACCATCACCTGAATATAAACTGCCATATTCATCAATACAACTGTCTATAACTGCTTTATAGTTCTCTGTCATTTACTTGGGATTTCTTGTTGAATTGTACTCGTTCCTGTCCTGACTGGACATGTTGAAAATATTACAGATGATTGCCCTGAGGACATTTGCCCTACTTGCCTTGGAGCAGGAGATGGCTTAGCTACCTATGGCCCCGACACTTAGGAGTGATCGGGAGACTAGCTAGTAGACTTGGTTTAGTTTTCATGTTTTAGAACTTGAATTGTAATAACTTGATATACGAGTTTGTATTTGAGTTTGTTTGAGATATTATTATTTAGTAGTTTATAAATGTTGTTATTTAGTTTTTAGTTATAAACTTCTGTGTTATCTTATCGTGCTTAGACTGTGATTGAGATTTCATTATATCAATACTTGTTCTCCGTTCGGAGTTGAGATTTGACAAGTACATTATATAATTGCGTGAGTTGTTGATTAGATAGTAACCTAGGACAGCGTTCTACCGCCGACACTGCGGCGTAGGCTGGACGTACCCACTTTTCGTGCCCCTACACAGGGTACGGATCGTGACATGTTTTTTACTTTACGGTCGAAGGCGCATAGTAAAAAGGGTCCAGATTGATAAATTCCACATCCTCAGTGGGCTGCATGGCGTCGGGCCCGCATGAGAGGCGGTCGAACACAGAGCTTCTGACAGAGCCGTATGAGACATCCTGTCTGAGGCCAGGATTGGCTGTCGCATTGGCTACCTTCTTACGGCTAGCGCTGGCTGCCGCATGGACCATCTTCCTGCGGCCAGAGTTGGCTGCCGCATGGACCATCTTCTTGCGGCCAGAATTGGCTGCCGCATGAGTTGTCTGTCTGCGACCAGAGTCGACTGCCGCATGGACAGACTGTCGATCTCCTCTATGCGGCTTCTTCTTTGTCTGTATGGATTTTCCTTATGCCCCTAAAAACTCAGCATCGTAGTATTTTCCTCTGTTAGATTTGGGGACAGTGGGGTCCTCTGCGGTCGAAAACAAAGCCGCAGGAGAGTTCTGGACACCGTCTTGGGCTGCAGAAGGAGCTTCTTCGAGAACTTGGTCGGGAAAAACAGTTTTGTGCACCGAAGTTTTGCGAGTCCTCTTCGAGTTGGCTCGCTTCTGAGACGGGCTGGCGCTCCCTTCAAAGAGCATTTTTTCAAATGCTTGTTGGTCGAAATGAACCACAAGCATTTGTTGCGTAGTGCCGATCTTGGATGCGTCAGATGACGTCACCAGCTTCTCACCAGAAGAGAAGGTCGTCCCCAGCAGAGTCGCCATCGTGTTTGCCATAAAATTCAAAGACATGTATTACAGAATACTGAAATTGATTGCAAACTCGCTTGTAACAAAAAAAATCTAGAAAGAAATCCTAGAAAGCAATCTAAGTACAATTGTTTAGTTTTGATTCTAGGGGTGACGGTGGAGGCTCGAAAAAGTGCTATCAACTCTGCCTTACTCCGTGGACTATCTGACGCAGTCTTTAGATCTTGAAAAAATTACCTTCTTGAAGATTGCCAGCCTTTTGCAGGGGTGTGGCACCTTGCTATTTACCTTGTTAGGTGGGTGGTCTCGAAATCGAACCACGGGAGAGATGTGGATGTGAGTGTAAAAATTGGAAACAGTAAATCCAAATGACATGTAATACAACATGTACTAGATCTCGTGTGTTATGCCAGATATTGCAAAAATATAGTATAAATACTTACAATGCAGGTACATGTATAATTATTATTATTATTATTATTATTATTATAAGTCATGGTAATGAATATCTTATCTATAACCTCGTCACACTATGACGAGCTGCACAACGTTTTCCACGAAAGGAGAGTGTATAATTTCATAAGCGAATTTCAAATCCATGAATATAGTCTACGATCCCCTTGTAATTTTACTAACATTTGAATGAACAACCGAGTTGCGAATTGACTATCATCTCTCCTATCAATCTTGACTTTCTTAACAAAGTAAAGAAAAACAATTTCCTGAACTTAGATTGTTTGCCAACGAAACCACCACTTTTTAAAATCATTTCCAAATTGACACTCTATGTGTCCGAATTCTCTAGTCTAATTATATTGGAACGAACATTCGGATGAGCCAACAAGAATCGATCCTCCCAATTGTGTATATATATATATATATATATATATATATATATATATATATATATATATATATATATATATATATATATTCTCTCTGTTGCATTGACGAATGAATCCTGCTCAAGTGACAGCCGACGGCGGAGCAACAAAAGGGGAGAGCGAAACGGTAAAGAAAGAGGGTTTGACTGAGGACGAGGAGGCGTCGACAGCGTTGTCGACGACCTCGAAGGAGATAGAAATACCAGTTGGAGGTCATCGTCGTAGTAGGAGAGATGGCGGCAACGGAGCGAGAAAATGAAGACGGTGACGGAGTATGAGAGGACTGACGGCGGCAATTCCACCGTCCTCGGTGCAAATGCTTGCACCGACTGTGCATGCACGGATATCAAATAGAATTTTCGTTAAGGAATTGAACAAGACCAATACAAGTACGAGCTGACTTTCAAGATGTCAAAAGAGGCGCTCGTGAGAGCACGGGTTGGTCGTACGAGCATACAATTTTACTAACTCAGTCTATATCTATTTAATTTCCATGTCTGAACACTAAAAAAAAAACTTAGTATGCATGTGCAAGCCGCAAAAACTTAGCGAGATGATTTCCAGTCAGCGCGTGCCACGTTCACCGGGACGACCGCCAACTCTAACTACGGATATAGGACTTTTTCCATGTAAGAAGAGATTTTCTTTTCTTTAGAACCATCTTTTGAAACTAATTCCTTACTAAGTTATCCTTGGACAAATTTGGTTAGAGGTCTTTGGAAAGAAAAATTATTTATATTTTGTGTTTGGACATCAAAATTGTTTGAATGTCGAAGTAAAAAAAAGTAAAAAAGTTAAAAAAAATTCTTAAATGAGAGAAAATACATATCCTAAAGATTCACTTACTCATCAAATGATTCATTTTTTTCTCTCATATTTGTTTGGTATTTGTTATTCCCGAAATAGATCATTAGATGGAAATCTCGATCTCTTACTTCCAAAGAGACAAAAAATTCATTCTCCTAAGAGAGATGATAACTCGTTCTCAATCGAAGTTGATGCAACGAAGATGAATATTCGTTCTCGACCGAAATTGATGCAAGAAGATGAATATTCATTCTCAACCGAAGTTGATGCAACGACTTTGCTGGGGTGATAAAGATCACCGTTGCTCAAAGCAAGATTCACCCTATTGCGATCTGCTTCCAGGAACCAGCAAGTTCGAAAGAACTTCTGGAACATTCGTTGTCACCACATTTCACGAACTCGAAGAACTCCAATGGCAGCAGCAACAAAACTCTCTTCGTCTCTTTATTTTAGAGCAAGTCCTCAATGAAGGCACGAAGAGAGTATTTATAGAGAAGGGCCGAAACCCTAATCTTAATCCTGACCGTAACTAATTGCGAAAAGATATGAGCGAATAATGAAAAGGTATGAATGAATTAAATTTAAATCCCACAAAATATGGATCTGAATAATTGACTCAATCTTTCCATAACCGCTCAGACCTTCCAATTAGCCACATCGTGCGCCACCTGCACCCCTTAGCCCACTTAGCCCATCAGCCCGCGTGCAACCGCGCAGCATAATAGCAAAGCGGCAGCACCACAAGTGCGCAGGCGCGCAGTGCAGCACAGCAAGCGCGCAGACGCGCAACGCAGCACCGCAAGCACGTAGGCACACAACGTAGCACCACAAGCGCGCAACTGCCCCGCGGCTCCTGCGCGGCCCCAGCGCAGCTCCTGTGCGTGCGACTCACGCAGAAGACGCGGCCCCTACGCATGCGAGTCCAAGTCCGAGTCGCTAAGGGACTTAGCTCCATAAGAAAATTATCCCATGAGCATGACAAAAAGGGGACGTTTGGTATGCGGAATACTATATAGCCAGGAATTCTATATTTCCGGAAATCAAATTCCAAGGAATTAAATTTTCTGGAAAATTACATTCCCCTGTTTGGATTTGGTGACTATATAAACATTCCCAAAAAAATGATAAAAAAAAAACTAAGAAAATGAAGGAAAAAACCAAAATCGAAAAAACGTCAAAAAAGGAAAGGAAAAAAAGTAAAAAATAAAAAAATAATCAAAAACGAAAAAAAACCCCGACCAAAATATAAAAAAATAGAAAAAGACAAAAAGGCCAAAAAAAGACTAAAACGACAAAAATAAAAAAAAACCAAAAAACAATAAAAAATGATAAAAAAATACAAAAAATAACGAAAGCGACAAAAATGACAGAAAACAACAAAAACAATAAAAAGACCAAAAAATGACAAAAACAAAAAAATGAAGAAAAATGAAAAAAACCACAAAAAGAACAAAAGACAACAAAAAACGACAAAAAGGACAATTTTTTTTACACAAAACGACAAAAAAAATACTACAAAAACGACAAAAAAGACAACAACAAAAAATAACAAAAAACGACAAATAAACGACAAAAATGTCAAAAAAAAATTACTAAATAACAACAAAAAGGACAAAAGACAATAAAAAACGACAAAAGACTAGTAGAAAACGACAAAAAAAGATAAAAAGAGACGAAAAAACGACAAATAAAAAAAAGACAAAAATGACAAAAATCAACAAAATGACAAAAAAAAAGGAAAAAATGACTTAAAAAGACAAAAAAGAGACAAAATCGACAAAAAAAAATACAAAAATGACCAAAACAATAAAAAACGACAAAAAACAAAAAAACAACAAAAAACAACAAAAATGACAAAAAAGGACAAAAACTGGTAAAAAGAGAAAAAGGATAAAAACGACAAAAGATAACAAACGACAAAAAAGAGACAAAAAATAACAAAAAAGAAACAAAAAAAACTACGAAAAATGACAAAAAGCCAAAAACGACAAAAACTGGTAAAAACGACAAAATAGTGACAAAAAGAGAAAAAACGACAAAAAATATCAAAAAAGACAAAAAGGACTAAAATGACAAAAGGCGGAAAAAATCGATAAAAACAGACAAAAATGACCAAAAAGCGATAAAAAAACGACAAAAAACAACAACAAAAGGGCAAAAAGGGGCAAAAACGAAAAATGTTCAAAAATGATCAAAAAAGTTCAAAGAAATTTTTTTTTGGCCCAGACAAAAGAAAAATACCCACCTATTCTTAAGGGATAAGAATCCCATGTTTTATGGGTAAACTATTTACCTGGGTATTTTTAACTCCCGGGAATAAATTTTTCATAACCCAAACAAATATGGATCTAAATAATTGACTCAATCTTTTCATAACCGTTCAGACCTTCCAATTAGCCACATCGTGCGCCACCTGTAACCCTTAGCCCACTTAGCCCGTCAGCCCGCGTGCAACCGCGCAGCAGAATAGCAACGCGGCAACACCACAAGTGCGCAAGCGCGCAGTGCAGCACAGCAAGCGCGCAGATGCACAGCGCAGCACCGCAAGCACGTAGGCACGCAGCGCAGCACCACAAGCGCGCAACTGCACCGCGGCTCCTACGCGGCCCCAGCGCAGCTTCTGTGCGTGCGACTCACGCAGAAGACGCGGTCCCTGCGCATGCGAGTCCGAGTCCGTGTCGCTAAGGGACTTAGCTCCATAAGAAAACTATCCCATGAGCATGACAAAAAGCATTAGTGTTTCTTTATTGGATTAGCCTTCTTTCCACTAGAAAAATGTCCCCACATGGCACCCATGTGCCTCTGCACACTTCATGTGATCTCTTAACACAAGCAAATCTTTATATAGAGATACCATCCATTTAGTTTTTCCAATGTGGGACTATCTTTCTAGTTTCTAAAGCAAAACACCAACAATAGAAGCAAAAACACCAACAGTATTTTCAAACACCAAAAAGAAAAATTGTATGAAATTATAATTTTTTCAAAGAAAAAAAGAAGAAACGAATTGATTTTCTTTCCTTTCTGACCAAAGGCCTCAAAGTTTCAACACAATCTATTTTTCTTCCTTTTTCGTCGAATTCTTATGTGATGAAATGTTTTTGTAAATGGATCTACAAGTTGTGGACCACTTCCATTGCATCAAATGGGATAATGGTATGGCTAGTGAACAATTTTTTTCGTACCATAATGAATACTCACAATCGAGAGTGATCACGATAGCCAACGCCTAATAACATTCTCCTCGCCTAGGAACTACGGGTCAAGTAAAGCTCAAGAAAATATGGCATATGACTATGCAAACATTTTCACAAGACATATATATATATATATATATATATATATATATATATATATATATATATATATATATATATATATATATATATATATATATATATATAAACTAGTGCTATGAAACAAGAAGTGTACGCAGGGTCGGCCTGGGGGATGGACAAACGGGGCGTGGGTTCGTGGCCCCAAAACCCAAGGGGCCCAAATAATTTTAAGAGTTAGTAATATATATTATATTATTAATATATAATAAAAGAGTTGGTAAAAGAAAAAAAAACTAGCAATTACTTTTACATTAGTAAAAGTTTGTCCCTTCCGATTTCAGAGAAGAAGAACTTCTTGTCTTCCAATTCCATAGGCGAATTGATGGCCAACGATAAGTGTTCCTGGAAATTGTTAATTTTAATTCTCGCTTCTTCTTTCTTCTACTTATAATTGAATCACAAACTCTTATTTTTCTTTCAATTTATCCTTCATGACCTCTTCTACTGTTCATAATTTTAAAATCTACTTAGGAATTTAAAGTTAAGAATTAGGATTTTACAATCGTTGAATTGACATGAGTTACAGCTAAGACAACACTACTCACTGAAACGATGACGCAACTTCCGTTGAACATACTCCAGATAATGATCTTGAGGTCTGAAATTCGAGTTCTAATGATGAACTTGATTGTTGGTGATGCTAATAGCGACAATAGCTTTAACAATCTTGAGTTGCACTGATGAATTATTGAATTTTGAGTAAACTATTTTCGATTTTTTGCATAACAAATTTTGGAATGTTGTATTACGTAGTGGATTTTAATAAATATTAGTGATAAGATAATTTGGGGATTGTTGAATTTGGTATTTGGATTGATTTGAGGATTATTGGATTTGATATTTGGATTTGGATAATGTTCGGAAATGAAATATTCAGTACAAAGATGTCATTTTCATTGTTCTAATTAACCATTACGAAAAAGCCAATTTGATATTTAGATTGATCTAGTTTTTAGGTGTTTAGTCGAACTTGAGTTAGAATGAATTATGTAGTTTGATTATTCAATTATATGAAAAATGGTGCCCCGATCCGAGAAATCGCTCGTCCTCGCTAGATTTTACCCAAATCATCGTCCTCGCTGGGGCGTGATGCCGCACGAGCCTGGAGTTGCGCTCGTGCAAGGCAAGATAACGGTTCATATAGTGATTATCTCAAAGTTGTAACATAAGCAGCGGAAGGAAACAAAGTATAACATAAGAATCTCTTTTATTGATAACATATTTAAGATTACAAAGGCTCTGAATAGCCCAACATATATGCCATTTGGCTATAACGCTCATGATTTCTCTAGCTCACAAAGGATTACATTGTTCCATACATTATGTCCCTTTATAGCCACCAAATAGTCTTCGGCCGAACATCTCCATGTCGTAAGTCCGAACGCCTATGCGGTAGCTCCTCTAGAACGCCAAGGACTCCATGCCTCGGCACGTCCAAGCCAAGCTCCGCCCTACGCCGATCATAACCTGAGCCTGCACATAAACTAGTGGGGGATTAGTGCTTTCGTCCTCGCTTCGCACTGATCAAGACCCGCTCATACCCAAACAAAATACTAAATCATTTAGTGAAACATGTAACTTAATTGGTGATCTTTCTATTTAGCCTTAGGATCAATTTCATGGAAATATCATATATAGCAACTTATCATAAATATGTCCCATGCCGTGTTCCTGTAGCAGATACAGTTAGACATAATCTGAAATATAAACGTAGTGATTCGTGCTCATCCCGTCCCATATTGCCTAGCCTGTACGGGTTAGAACTTAACATAGAATCATATCATTCACGCAACAACCAACCATAAACTTAGACCATGCATAAGGGTCGCAGGTCCTGCGCCTACACCCAACTCTCATCTCAGCCCACCGGCCCTATCTATATGAAGGTCACGGTGTTTCGCACCGTAATGGACTTGGCATCTCTTATGTGTAAGCCTACGATCGCTTCGATACGGGTTGCTAGCCCAATATCCGAAGGATCCCAAACTTACGGATATCATAGCTTATCACAGCACTGGACGGTCGCAATCCGTCCAAATGATGTGCACTATAAATACCACACATAATTCCCTCCTAGGCCGAACGGTCCCGGTGCCTCGGTCGTAACCGTCCGAGGGAAGCCGCACCCGTGCACGGGCCATCCGAGTCCATTGACCATGCAATACGTACCATAGCATACAAGTCATATCGTTCAACCAATCTCGTGTTCCATAAACATAGTCCCGTTCCATAAACGGTTTCCCGTGCTATAAACATATTCGCGCCTCATAAACATAATCCACCATCCATATGGGGAGCTCCGTCGACGTTATGCCCCAACAGATCCATAATGATGTATGACGCCCAACGACTTAGACATCTCGTACTTGTATTCAATACGTACCATTCGTAAGTTATTCTCATAGCATAATTTCGTAGTCACATAGTCTTTTCGTAGCATAAGTGCCCGAAGGCACGCTTAGTGCCATAATCAATGTTCTACGCCTAGTGTTCAATGTTCTCGGAGCCGTGCACATGATGCATATCTCAATATCGTCCTTCAATGTTCTTCCATCATTGCCCTACCACGACTCGTACACTTGATGTACGTCGCTTCAATTGTTCAATTGTTCAATGTTCTACCTTAGTGTTCAACGCATATTTCGACACTTACTCGCCGAGCCACGCTCGCTAACTCGATAACAAATTACGCATACAATAATATCTCTTATTAGACATGAAGGAATAGAGAGAGAGAGTCAAGAACCCGCCCACCTTAAGCTGATACGCCTTGTCATTTCACCGATTGAAGCGTCTCGCTTCCATAACTCGATCACATAGCTAACTCCCGGACTTAGCCATTCCTTTGAACTACTCGGTTGATTTGGCCTATCGCGTCCATACCACAATCCGTTACAATGCCACGATTTGGTTTCACGGACACTTCATTGCATAAGGCAAAATGTCGACCTCTTATCGTCCAGCGTAAAAGCATAGCCTGCACACCAGATCAACTAAAATCAGCACTTGCTCAACGAGACTTATCCTTTGCATCGATTCGATCCATAGATTCCAATCGACTCAAAGCTTACCTTTGGCCAACGTAACTCTTGTATCGATTCGTATTGATACCTCATCGGGTCAACGCAAGCTCTTCGAGTCAACGACTCATCATAATGTACCGAGCGGAGCGGGGCATTACATAATATATCACTCAAAATCAGGTTCGTCCTCGAACCGAAACCAACACTTAATCCAAGTGTTCCGCATAGATCATTTCACAATCTCGTGCTACTATCGTTGGAATCATACAACTTAGTTTAGATCATACACATATTTTAGGCATCCTACCAATATATACATTTCAGCCAAGCTCAGTTGTAGGATATCGGGATAACTAACAAGCTCAACTTAAATCCTCAAGCACCAATCAGTCCGTACTCGACTTAGTCATATCGTAGCGCCTATTCCCAAAATACTCCTCGTATGTATATTCCATAACATGCGATCATCCTCCAACATCTCTGCACATAACTTAACTCGAAACTATTAGTTCGATTTCATAATTTTTTCGCCGGCCACCTAACACTCGTATTGTATCGAGTCCTTGCGCATCCGATCACAACTTTGAGCATCGTCGACTCAAGTTGACCTCTTGTATCGGAAGAGATTAAGCATGATGTCTGGATAAGTTACCTAGCGGGGGTAGCCCAGACGCGATGCATAAGAAGTTCAGAAATATGGGTCATGTTGGGATAGTTGTGTAACTTAGTACTGATTGTTGGCAAAGAAATTTGTGACATGTGGACTTAGTCCATGTCGTTAAGGCCAAATGTTATGAATGATTGGATGAAGGACTCAAGTTGGACGAGAGATAGAAAACGGTTGGGCGAATAGGCGTTGCAGAGAATTGTTGTGATCGGATGCGCAATGACTCGATGCAATGCGAGTGTTAGGTGGCCGGCGAGAAAATTATGAAATCGAACTAATAGTTTCGAGTTAAGTTATGTGCAGAGATGTTGGAGGATGATCGCATGTTATGGAATACACATACGAGGAGTATTTTGGGAATAGGCGCTAAGATATGACTAAGTCGAGTACAGACTGATTGGTGCTTGATGATTTAAGTTGAGCTTGTTAGTTATCCCGATATCCTACAACTGAGCTTGGCTGAAATGCATATATTGGTGGGACGCCTAAAATATGTGTATGATCCAAACGAAGTTGTATGATTCCAATGATAGTAGCACGAGATCGTGAAACGATCTATGCGAAACACTTGGATTAAGTGTTGGTGCAAGAGATTGTGTCTAGGAGTTTTTATTGATTTTTTAGAATATTTTATGATATTGTTTTTAATCGTGATCAAGACGCTTCTACTTAAATATATATGATACTATTTTTTTAAGAGAAACGATATTTTAACGATATCCTAAATGTAAAATGCGCTCATGATAATGAAACAATGAATCTTCTCCAAAAAAAAATTAACACATAGTTTTCAATATATCCCAACAGGGGACATCATTTTAGATTTCGTCCTGAACATTAAAATACTTCGGACCGGCCCTGAGTGTACGTGCACGTAAAATGATAAAGTAAACTAAAGCAGATAGATGATAAGTCCAAATTATGACATAAGCAAAAAAATGACAGAAAATAAATAGCAACAGAAAAGAAAGACATGCAAATAGTGTACATAAGCAAGGTATACTTGCCTCTACTTGTGCCCAAAGTTTGCTAAGACCGTAGATACATGTTCTGGTCAAGAGCCTACCCAAAAAGACTATGAATTAACATAAATTTATTACAATTTAAATTATTTAATTTAACTATATTATCCCTATTTCTATATAATACTTACCTCTAAGTAAAATAATTTAGGTTGTAAATAATTATCTTGTAATTAAATAGTTGGTTACTATTTATATGTTTATTTGCAGCTTGATACCATCAATTGTCTATATTTTTTTAATTTGATACCTTAAACATTTTTATTCAACCATTTAATACCATCAACTATTAAATATTTTCAACTGCGCTCATCACCGACACTAATTACTTATGGGAAGTTGAGAACTCTTACTAAGAGGCAACTAAGGGATCAAAAGTATTTTGTGGGCGAGGGATCAAATTACTGAATTATTTTTTGGCAAGACATGCTCATTTCTAATGGTATGAGCCAATGTAAGAAAAAAGACGAATATTTTGTGGGAGTCATCCATTTATTTTACAATATTCGATAGCGTATTTTGTGTTAGGAATGAAGCGCAGAAACCGTTCCCCCAAACCAGAAAGTCATGCGAGAGAACCGAGCAAAAGCACACAAACCAAAAATGCCAAACACAATTGCAGACACAAAGATTTTTGACGTAGAAAACCATTGCGGGAAAAACCACGAAACGATCGGAGTCCAACCCTGAAGAACCTCCACTAATGGAATAAAGAGAATACACCATCTACAAGCTCCTCCCGATCCAACACGGATCACCACAACTCACTTGAAAGAAGAAATTTTTTGATTGCGGACTCCGAAGAACAAGAGATGCCAAAAAATTATTCGAAGCAATCTCTCCTTCACAATAGTCCTTAATCCTCTCTCTCTTTCAAAGATTGTAAAGCACTCTTTGTTTTGAGATGATTTTACAACTAGCATGCATCACCCTTTTATAAGCCCTTGGTAACCCATACATGGAAGGCCAATATATATGGAAACTTCCAATATAAATCAATCATATATTTAATGGAAATCCAATCATAATTAGCTAACCATAATTGGAAACCCAATAATATGGAAAGCTACTATATGAAGGGTCCAATCATAAATATATAATCAAAGTAAATATGGAAATCATATATTTCCTTACCATATATGTACCAAAATAAAATCCATACACTCCCCAAGCTTCTCCGACACACGGATGGCGATCATCGCTCTCCGGGGTATTCTTCACATAGGTGGGAACCCCACCCACTCCAACAAATCTTCCCCTTCACAACTATGTGGAGGAGGTCGTCATCCCGACGATCTGCCTGCAGTACTCAAACTTCTTCCTCGGAAGAACCTTCGTAAGCATGTCCGCTCCATTGTCATCAGTATGAACCTTCTTAAGCGCCGCATCCTTCTTCTCAACCACATTCCGTATCCAATGATACCGAGTCTCGATGTACTTGGACCGACTATGAAATGTCTGGTTATTCACAAGGCAAATAGCACTTTGACCGTCACAAAGCAAAGTATACTACTGCTCTTGCTTCAGTTCTATTTCGTGCAGCAGCTTCTTCATCCACAGCAACTCCTTGCAAGCCTCCGTCGCCGCGATGTACTCTGTCTCTGTCGTCGACAAGGCAACATACTTCTGCAACCGCGACTGCCACGATACTGCTCCTCCAGCAAACATTATCACATAGCCCGAAGTCGATCGCCTCGTGTCTACATCTCCAGCCATATCGGCGTCAGTATACCCAACCAGCTTCAGCTCATCACCACCAAAAAAAGTCTCCAATCGGCAGTGCCCTGAAGGTATCATAGAATCCACTTGACCGCACTCCAATGTACCCTTCCAGGATTTGAAAGGTACCTGCTAACTGTGCCAACTGCATGAGCGATGTCTGGCCTCGTACACACCATAGCATACATAAGACTTCCCACAGCTGAGGCATATGGAACCCGCTCCATATCTTCCTTTTCGTCCTCGGTAGATGGACACTGCTCCTCAGTGAGCTTAAAGTGAGCCGCAAGGGGGCAACTCACTTTCTTCGACCCGTCCATACCGAAATGCTGAAGTACCCAGTGAATGTACTTCTTTGGGACAAATGTAGCAGCTTGGACTCTCTCTCTCGGCTGATCTCCATCCCAAGAATAGTCTTCGATGCGCCCAAATCCTTCATAGAGATGGCCGCGTCCAGTTGGCGCTTCAACTCCGCTATCCTAGTGGCATTCCGACCCACTAATAGCATATCATCTACATAGAGCAATAAAATAATAAAATCATCCTCGATAAAATACCTCAAAAATGTACAATGGTCCGACGTCGTCCGTGCATAACCATGCTCTTCCATAAATAATTCGAACTTCCTGTACCACTGCCTCGGAGCCTGCTTCAGACCATACAAGCTCTTTCTCAACTGGCAGACCAAATGTGACTTGTCCTTCTCACAGAATCCCACTGGCTGCTCTATGTACAACTCCTCCTCAAGATCACCATGGAGGAATGCCGTCTTCACGTCCATCTGCTCGACCTCCAAGTCGAGACTGACTGCTAATGCTAGCACCACCCGAATAGACGAATGCTTGACGACAGGCGAAAAGATCTCATCGTAATCCACGCCTTTTCGCTGACCGTAGCCTTTGACTACCAGCCTCGCTTTGTATCGAGGGCGAGTAGCATCATCCGTCTGCTTCACTCTAAACACCCATCGATTCTTTAAAGCCTTCTTGTCCTTTGGCAACCGTACCAGCTCATAAGTAGAATTAGTGTGCAAGGAACTCATCTCCTCATGCATGGCCTCCATCCACTCCTGCCTGTGTTCGTCTTCCATAGCCTCTACAAAGCTTTCGGGCTCTCCTCCGTCAGTCAATAGCACATACTCATCCGGTGAGTATCTCGTAGATGGTCGACGATCTCTGTCGCTCCTTCTCAGTAGAGCCACTGCTGCTGGCTGTATACCAACAGCCTCCTCTCCTTCAGGAACTGTCTCCCCGGTATGCTCATCCTGCTGAGGGACACCCTGACCACCATCAGCAGGCTGATGATCAAGGTTGGGAGCAACTCCATGTACTGGCTCCCCCATAATAGGATCCTCTGCGATGTCCTCTGGAAACTGCTCGAAGTGAAATGACTCTAACTCAGGCAATTCCTCAGCCTCAGAAGGTGTCTCGAAATCCTGAGTGTTGGTCATGGTCTGATCCTCGACGAATACCACGTCCATGCTTCTGTAGAGCTTTCTTCCCACCGGGTCGTAGAGTCTATAGCCAAACTCATCCCGACCGTAGCCGACAAAGATGCATCGCCTCGTCTTCGGCTCAAGTTTGGTCCTCTCGTCCTTCGGTACATGCACGAAGGCCTTACAGCCAAACACTCGCAGGTGATTGTATGACAGCTCTTTGTCGTACCATACTTTGTCAGGCACATCATACTGCAAAGGAGCACTAGGAGACAAATTAATAACATAAGCGGATGTGAGAAGAGTCTCACCCCAATAACTGCCCGACAAGTTTGCTTCTGACAGCAAACATCGCACCCTCTCCATCAGTGTCCTGTTCATGCGCTTCGCTACACCATTAAGCTAAGGTGTCTTTGGCGGAGTCTTCTGGTATTGTATCTCCTGCTCTCTGCAATAAGCATCAAAGGGACCGATGTATTCGCCGCCATTGTCGGACCGAACACACAATAACTTCTTGCCCGTCTCTCTTTCAACAGAGGCCTGAAACTCTTTGAAAGTAGGCAGCACCTGATCCTTGGTCTTTAAGGCATAAACCCAAACTTTTCTGGAGCAGTCATCAATAAAAGTTACAAAGTAAGAAGCACCACCAATAGAGTTTACCTTCATAGGACCGCAGACATCCGAGTGAATCAACTCGAGCAACGCCGGCTTCCTTGAACTTGAGTGACTTTGGAAAGACACCCTATTTTGCTTTCCAGCTAAGCAGTGCGTGCACTTCTCCAACTTTGTAGACTTGAGCCCTGGAATTACCTTCCTATTCACTAAGTAGCTCATCCCCTTCTCGCTGATATGGCCGAGCCGTCTGTGCCACAACTCGGTAGATGCATCACTGACTGTGTTCACCTCCTGTGCCCCCTGTGCGCTCCCCTCCATATAGTAGAGACCAAACTTCTTGCTTCCTCTGGCAATCACCATCGAACCTCTGAAAAGCTTTCAATGACTATTTTCGAAGAGACTGAAGAATTTCTCATCATCCAACCTTCCAACCGACACCAGGTTAAAACGGATATCAGGGACATGACGAACATCTTTGAGAACAAGAACTGCACCCTTCTTCGTCCTCAAATGTACATCTCCAACGGCAACCGCCTTTGACACATCTCCATTGCCCGTCTTCAACACTCCACAGTCGCCTGTCGTGTAAGTGGCAAATAGTGCCCTGTTGTGAGATACATGCGCTGAAGCTCCTGAGTCCACCAGCCAAGAATTATCATCGCAGGCGAGGTTTGTGATAACCTCATCACCTACGACGATCACATCGCCTCCATGTATCGAAACCGCCGCTGTAGTGTTCTCATCTTGCTTTCCCTTGTCGCCCTTCTTCTCTCTCTTCTAAGCAAAACAGTTCCACTTGATGTGGCCCTTTTTGCCACAATGGTAACACTCCGAGTTCTCGTACCGACCCTTGGACTTTCTCCTGCTCTTGTCTCTGCCACCACCTGGACCCCTGCTTTTGTCCCTTCCGCGGCTCTCCGAAACTAGTGCCTCTGAGTGATGGGATGTAGATGAAGTGCCCTGAGAACGTCTCCGTATATCTTCATTCAGTACCCCGCTCTTGGCAAACTCCAGACTGACCACGTCTTCCGGAGCAGAAGCGATCATAGATACTCGTACGGTCTCCCACGAGTCTGGCAATGTACATAGCAACCAAAGTCCTTGAACCTTGTCGTCGAACTTGACTCCCATCGAGGATAGCTGGTCCACCACGCCCTGGAACGCACTCAAGTGATCCGTAATGGATGCACCATCTTTGTACCACAGACCCATCATCGTCCGGATCAGGAACAATTTGTTTACCCTGGTCTTTTTCGCGTACAAAGATTCTAGCTTCTCCCACAACGTCTTCGCATGCTCAATATTGGCAACGTGGTTGTACACGTTCTCGTCAACGAACTGCCGTATGTACCCACACACCTGTATATGCTCGAAGTTCTAGTCCTCATCGGATTTGTCACTGGACTTCTCGGATGCAAATACTGGAAGATGCAGCTTCTTGACGAACAGCAAATCCTTCATCTTGCTCCGCCAATAATAGTAGTTGGTACCGTTCAGGTTCACCATGCGCACCGGCTTCGCGTCCATCTCTGCTTCCTGGTTTGACTGTCAACTCCTGACACTTCTTTGAACCCAAAGCTCTGATACCACTCTGTTGGGAACGAAGCACGAAAACCGTTCCCCCAAACCAGAAAGTCCTGCGAGAGAACCGAGCAAAAGCACACAAACCAAAAACGCCAAACACAATCGCAAACACAAAAATTTTTGACGTGGAAAACCCTTGCAGGAAAAACCACGGGACGATCAGAGTCCAACCCTGAAGAACCTCCACTAATGGAATAAAGAGAATACACCCTCTACAAGCTCGTCCCGATCCAACACGGATCACCACAACTCACTTGAAAGAAGAAAAATTTTGATTGCGGACTCCGAAGAACAAGAGATGCCGAAAAATTATTCGAAACAATCTCTCCTTCACAATAGTCCTTAATCCTCTCTCTCTCTCTCAAAGATTGTAAAGCACTCTTTGTTTTGAGATGATTTTACAACTAGCATGCATCACCCTTTTATAAGCCCTTGGTAACCCATACATGGAAGGCCAATATATATGGAAACTTCCAATATAAATCAATCATATATTTAATGGAAATCCAATCATAATTAGTTTACCATAATTGGAAACCCAATAATATGGAAAGCTACTATATGAAGGATCCAATCATAAATATATAATCAAAGTAAATATGGAAATCCAATCATATATTTCCTTACCATATATGTACCAAAATAAAATCCATGCACTCCCCAAGCTTCTCCGACACACGGATGGCGCTCGTCGCTCTCCGGGGTATTCTCCACATAGGTGGGAACCCCACCCACTCCAACATTTTGTTGTTGGATTTTGAGAACAAGTTTGTTGCATCCAAAGATTTGAGAAAGATCAAGATATGATCATGAATTCGATTGACAAAATAAAATGAAATCAATTCTTTGTTTTTCTTTTTATTTGGAAAATCGTAATTTCCATCAAAAAAATGTTCGACATTTGAAAAGGCCAAAAAATTGAAGAAAAAAGTGAATCCTTGGGATTGGTGGAGGAAAACATTTTTTTTTTCGATTTTTTTTTTCAATTTGGAATCATTTTCCTTTCATGCTCCTTTCCTTTGGCATCCAAATACCGAAAATAAATGACTTTTTTTCCAAGATCTTGATCTACGACCCAATCGTGGACTTAGAGTTTGCGTCTTGGATTTTCATTTTGTTCGGTTAGAGCTATCTTTTATAGTCTTTGTTATGTGCTATCTTGTGTCTATGACATGGTACCATGCACATAAGGGACGGATAGTTAGTAGGACATATGGTAGTCATCATCCAAAATATCAACAGAATTTTGGGACTTCATAGATGATATATGAAATATAAATTCACCTAAACTTACTTTCGTTTTTGCTTAATGTTATATAGGTGAACTTGAACCAGGTTGAACGTTTTCTCTTACCGACCCCGACCTTGAAGCAGTGTCTTAAAACTCTGACCGAAAATTGACCCGACCAAGATACTAGGTCGGGTCAAACTATAATTTAACCAGTGGTTCAACCACTGGGTTAAACCTAAGTGGTCCAAGTTTAATCCCTTATGGACACTGATATTCAGGGCCGGCCCTGAGCATATTCATCTAGAGCGACCGAACTGGACCCTCTAATATAAATGGTCCTTAATTTTGGAAGTTCGTTATAATATGTTTGTAATGCACAACATTGTGGTAATGTAGCTCAAGTGACACAGTACTTTTTTTTTTGCATGTGGGAGGTTCAAGGTTCAATCCTTACATGTCTTTTTTTATTAATATTTTTTAAACAACTTTTGTATCCAAAAATCTCTAGCCTCTACTAGAAAAGAATACATGTTTCAAGTTTGATATATTGTTGAACAATTAGCAAGTAAAATACAAGTTTGTTTTGGGGTAGATGTGGTTTTAAATTTTTTTCATGCATATTATGTGAATTAATTTTGTTAAAAATAGCTTTTTCATGCCATAAACCTGTAGCCTTTACGAGAAATAAATATAAGGATGGAACTTGAAAAAAAATAACTTGGTATATTTTTGAATATAATCATAACAAGTAAAACACCAATTTTTGAAAAATAAAAGATGATTCTATCCAAAATGCATTCAGAAAAATAAATTTCTTGCTAGTATGTATATTGAACATTTTGATCAATATGTTTCGTCTTATCTTTGCTAACAGACTTCTTCTGCAAATAAATTTATGTAGATTTTGTAGAGTTGAGTAGTATTTTTTAAATATTTCGACGTTATAGTCGTTCGATCAATACATTTCTTCTCAATACATGAAAGTTAAACGATATTTTCTTATTATTATTTTACTTATACACATTGGTCATTTTTTAAAGAAGAATTAAATTCAATTTAGCACAATTAAATATAGGACATTGAATTTTTTTATATACATAAAATAGGGTCCTATATTCAGTTTTTGAACAGGACCCTCAGAATCTCAGGATCAGCCCTACTAATATTTAAAAGAACTACCAGTTTTAGAAAAATATTGGACCAATAATGAATCGGACCAAAAAAAACTACCGGTTTACGAGTGAACCGGTTGAGCTAGTCAGTCCGTTCTGGTTCTTAAAATACTGTCTGAAGTGAGGTCGCTACTAGGACTCTATCAATATCCATCCACGGATAAAGAATCAATGCGGCTGAGGATTTTATCAATTATTGGATATCATTATTAACCTACTTTTAAGACTTTCCATGACATTCAATAATATACTGCCACATCAGTGTGGCTATAGAGTGTGTCAAGAAAAGTATGTTCCCATATATTATTGGAGGAAAAAAGTAACAAAAAATATATATAATAAGCGCTTTGCTATGCCTACAACCAAATGTTTACAATCTCCTTACAACCGCCACGTGTCGGACTTTGATTGGAGGAGGGGAAAGTGGTGGGATCGGGTGGAGCCCATGTAGAAGGGGGTGAGAGAGAATGTGGGATCCGATGAGACCCATGTGTAAGGAGTAGGCAAGAGGTTGTAAGTATTTGATTGTAGAGTTAGTATTTTCCATATAATAAACCAGTGAAGCTAGGCCCTATAATAGAATGAGCAGTGCTACCTTATCTGCGGGTTTGGACCGCAGTTCTGGTCCGTGGGCCACGTGTTGCACGCTCAATGGAGGAGGGACGGATTGGAACCGGTGTGGTGCAGGAGAAACCAGTGAAAGGTGAGGGGTGACACGTCTGCGCGCGCACGCACGATCACCTCCATCGTGCCAAAAAGAATTTCCGTAATAGAATACTCATAGAATTTAGCTAAGAAACAAAAATGGTCCGTTTCAAAGAAACAGCGGGAATAATCATTCTACGACCCGCATCCATCCATATATGGCAAAGAGAGGGAAAGAGAGAGAAAGTCCGTTCAACGAGCAAAACTTGTCCCGTCTACGAAAACGAAAGTAACAGCCGTGTCCCATTTCATTTCTGTCTTATTTATTTTTTTTTACCAGCGCCAACGAGCTAAACATGACCAATTCCTGCTCTCGCTATACATATATATATATATATGTGTGTGCGTGTATATTTGCATAGTGCCAATCCAATCTCCACGACAACTGACTGCTTCTTCTTCTTGTCGCATGAGCTGTTCCATACATAATTTGCACAACATTGATCCCTCCTCTTAATGTCAACCATTGTGGCCCCGGTCAAGCCCGGCTTCGCCCCGCCCCGCGGCTCCCCTCTCAACCCCCAGGCCCTCCCTCGCTCCACCCCCATGCCCCGCTCCCTCCGCACCGACCCCCGCACCCACCTCTCCAACCTCGACCGCCTCCTCCTCAAGAAGTCCCCGCCTCCGCCGCCGCCGGAGCCCAGGCAGGACCGCAGGCCGGCCAAAGAGCCCGTCGGAAATGAAAACGAAGAGCATGGATACGGAGAACCGGGAGGAGGCATATTCCACGCTCTCAACCTCAACACCATCATCCCTTCGCTCCGGAAGGCCTCCACCGAGGCCATGTCCCCCCGCAGCCTCGCCCAGCTCCAGCGCCTCCTCTCCTCCCCGCGCCTCTCCCCCAAGAACCCCATCGCCTCCCGCTGGCGCCTCCTCCACGGCGCCTCCGACTGGGACGGCCTCCTCGACCCCCTCGACGAGAACCTCCGCCGCGAGCTCACCCGCTACGGGGACCTCGTCCAGGCCGCCTACCACGCCTTCCACTCCAACCCTGCCGCCGCGCCCCACCACCGCCGCGACGTCATCCTCCCCGACCGCAGCTACCGCGTCACCAAGCCGCTCTACGCCACCTCCTCCGTCGACCTCCCCAGGTGGGTCGCCGGCGCCGTCGCCCCCTGGATGACGCAGCGCTCCAGCTGGTTCGGCTACGTCGCCGTGTGCGACAACGAGCGGGAGATCGCCCGCATGGGGCGGAGGGACATCGTCATCGCGCTCCGCGGCACAGCGACTTGTCTCGAGTGGGCGGAGAACTTCCGCGCAGGCCTGGTTCCTCTCGAGTCCTCCGGCGAAGAGGAGGACGACTCCAAGGTGGCCAACGGCTTCCTGAGCCTGTACAAGACTTCCCGTCCTGGAGTGCCGAGCCTGTCGGCTATGGTCGTCGAAGAGGTCCGTCGGCTGACCGAACTGTACAAAGGAGAGGAGCTCAGCATAACGATCACCGGACACAGCTTGGGCGGGGCTATAGCACTACTCGTCGCCGACGAGCTCACCACGCGGCTCCCGCAGGCGCCGCCCATCGCGGTCTTCTCCTTCGGAGGCCCGAAGGTCGGCAACAGGGCCTTCGCCGACCGGCTCGACAAGAAGGGGGTCAAGGCCCTCAGGGTGGTCAACTCCAACGACGTCGTGCCGCGAGTCCCGGGGGTTCTTCCCAGGGAGGAGCTCGGCCGGAGGATCGGGCGCCCGATGGACGGCTACGCGCACTTCGGCGCCGAGCTCAGAGTGGACAGCCGGTCCTCTCCGTACCTCAAGCCCGACGCCGATCCGAACTGCTGCCACGACCTCGAGTCGTACTTGCATCTGGTCGACGGGTTCGTCGACCGCGACTGCCCGTTCCGGTCGGACGCGAAGAGGAGCCTGGTCCGGCTCTTCGAGCTGCAGCGGCCGAACTTGAAGAAGCTCTGCGTGACTCAAGCGCGGGCGATGGGGCTCGACCGGCTAGAGGCGCCGGCGGCGCTGGCGTCGCCGTCGCAGGTCGGGTACCTGGCTAGCCCGTCCGCATAGCTTGACCGGGTCCGAGCTCCTTTAGTTTGACCTTTATTTGATTTATTCTTTTGACCTTTCAAATACCTCGCCATTAATTGTCTCTCATGTGTGTAATTAATTTACTTAGTGACGGATTACTTTGCCGACAATGGCACGTCAATGAACAAGTTGTCTTGGTTGCTAAGTAAGACTCTTCATGTGGGTTTTTTTTAATTGATTTGAGATTTTATTATGCTTTTAAATACATTTAGTCAACTTTGTTTGTTATCCCCTTAATTAAATTATAATTATCAATTAAGCAAACATGTTGATATGTACATGTATTACGTCAATACACATTTATATGTGTTAAGTAACATGACATATGTTAACAAAATTCTAATATATATAGTTTTCTGGCATTAAAATCATAGAAATTAGTGGACATTGATAAAGTAGTTATAATCAAAATATCTTAGATATGATCGCACTATATTCACACCTTCAAAAGGGTATTAGTGAACCAGAGTTTCTAATTTTCTACGTCTCCTTAATTTCTTTAAGATTGAGAAAGAGAAAACCCTAGAAGCTGATGCTTAATTCCAGAAGCTCCTGCATATGGACATACAAAAGCTGATTGATGAGTGATGACGAGTGATGACCAATCTCTTTGCATATTCTTCCGAGAATCATGGTGCATGCGGTCCGGTCCGGGCGGCCCACAGGCCAAATTCGACGGACCAGACCGGGCTCGGGCCGGTCCAGGACCGGCACTTAGAACCAAACGGGCTCGGCCAGGTCCGGTCCGGTTCAGCTCGCGTAGGTCCAGCCCGGCCCACTGGACCGGACCATGGTGCAAGCCGGTCCGGGCCGAACCGGTCCACGGGCCGGGCCGGGCCTTGGTCGGATCGGGCCGGTTGGGGCCGGTTGAACCGGGCCGGCCCGGTTTTGATGGGGTTTTTTTTCCCCTTAATTTATTTAACTTTTTTTTGTTAATTTTTTTTTTCAAAAAATTTTGTAATTTATTTTTTTTGCTAAATTATTAATTTTTCTACTTTATTTAACTTTTTTTTGTTAAATTATTTTCAAAAATTTTGTAATTTATTTTTTTTGCTAAATTATTTAATTTTCCTTACTTTATTTAACTTTTTTTTTGTTAAATTATTTTCAAAAAAAAATTTGTAATTTAATTTTGAAAAAAATGGTTAAAAGTAATAAAAAAATTTCTCCCTCTTTCTTTATCTGGGCTTGGGATCGGCAAATGCTTGCTTGGCATAGGCGGAGTTAAAAAATATTTTTTTTAATTTTAAAAATAAAAAATAGTTTTTGAAAGTATAAGTTAAAATTTGAAAAGTATAAGTTAAAATTTAAAAGTATAAGTTAAACTTGAAATATTTTAAGTATAAAAGTATAAGTTTAAATGTACATACCTAATACCTTGCACCGTAGCCTCATTGTTGTTCGCCTTCATGCAATGAAGGCGATTCCAAATCCAGCTCGTGGATATCATGATCTTTTTCATCTTTCCGGTTTTGGGTTCTTTTATCGGCTTTCATCCAATCTTGTACGCACACTAGTGCTTCCAAGATATCGGGCTTCAAGCGGCTCCTCCTATCGCTCAACATCCTTGAACTTGCACTAAAACAGGACTCCGATGCTACCGTAGACACCGGGACCATCAGTAGATCACATGCTATTGTAGAAAGAACAGGAAATCTCTTATCGTGTCTCTTCCACCATTCTAAAACGGCGAAGTGATCTAGAGTCTTATCTTCGTCTTGATAAGAATTAAGGTAAAGAGACAACTCTTGAGTAGGTTGGAAAGATTGTTTTTGTTTCTTCCTTTGTAGTATTGTAACGCTCCAGTCCCAAAATACGTAGGACTAGGAACGTAGACATGCCAGCTGTATTCATACGAAGTATACTCCAATATATGGAAACCTCGTATGAATACATAAGCTGTAAAATGTAGTAAAACCATAACTAATCTCATCCACACAAAATGAATAAAAGATATCATATAATGATAATGAACTGTCTTGATACAATATGTTGGGCGGATACAAATCCACTACCAACAAAATAAAAGAAATACATAATATACAAAAGAATGATTTTGGCGAGCGAAGCGAAGACGATCAAAGTGCAATCATCCTCGAAGAAATGGAGAGGATCACGGCTAGAGCTAGAGCACCTGCGAAAGACAAGAGTACACACCTGGAGAGATAACCAGGTCCTCAGAGGGACGTAACAAGACACATAATATCATGCCATATAAACTGAATAATATTGCTCAAATAAATAAGTCAATTGAATTATAACATGGTCCAATATACACCTATTGAACGAGCGTATCATCCCCCCAACCAAACAAGGACAGGAGATGGTAAACTAATTCACGGTGACGTATCTTTCCATGCTATGAATCCAATATGGTATCCGGACCCCAACAAGGTTTAATACCTTCTCATCGAAGTAGTAAGTCACACCTACAACCAAACAAGGACAAGAAGTGACGAACTAATCCGCGACAAGTCGTTGTTCCAAGCCACGGTCAGATACAAGTACCCAAACCAAAAGTACTCTTACCTAACGGATAAAGGTGCCTAACCGTTCTAAGTGAAATGTAGTTAAGAACAATCCTTCCTACGCATGGGCCCTGGCTAAATAGGATCGGTATAGTCCTCCCTTGGGCACCAGAGACCCCCATCAGTAAGAGCATGATGTTCCGCAGAATCGCCAGTGCATCGAAGCCCATACGCTAAGGAATTGTCCTCCCCGCCCAATGCCTAATATGTTGTATCCACAACAGTTAACCTCTATAACCGCTAAGTCAAACTAGCATACAACCTCTATTAGTGGTTATTCCTATCGTACGGCTTGTACGTACTGGTGGCCAGCCAATCACGCACTTTCTTGTTCTACATGCGACACACAACTTCGTGGTATAACGTGTCAAGGCCATGAATGCAACACACAAGGTGGTCCCTTAAATCTAGGTTTAATGTGTAAGAAAATAATACATAGCAGGAAATATAAATGAACAGTAAGTTCTGACAGGTTATGCAATGTATCACAGTTTATTTTGCATAAAGAAAATAAATAATGCATGAAATATGAGCTAAAATAAGTAAACAGTAAATGGCAAGGTGTCTTGCCTGATAGTACGCCTGATGTGCTGCAATGACCAATGTGGCACAAACTGCGACTTCGATGTAATAACTAAGCAAGGTGACCTCTGATGGTGGCACGGATTATGTCATTGAGTCCGGAATAGTCAAATTGGCTAGGGGACGATATACATAAGCTCGAGATTTGGAAGAAGATAAGAAACGAACGATTGATCATGGTTAAGATTATATAATCGAAGAAAATTATAGAAATAAATATATATAACTATTTTTGAAAATATATCTATTATATTTAAAAATAACTATATTTCTATTAGTAAAGCGGTTTTAGATAAATACTTGAAAGTCATAAAAATTATCTTCATATCAAAACTATAACTTGCTTGTAGAAAATATTACAACCATATTTAATACCATAAAATATATAATAATTAAAAACCCCAACCCGATTTGAAATTACATGTAGGGCCAAGCCCAATACTATATATTTATATATATTTTTATGATAAAATACAACATAGAGAAATATTATATAATTATTTTATTGAACAACAACTACAGGAAAAATTAACAAATAATTGCTAATATTATCAATTAATCAAAATAATTATTATAATATTATATATACATAAATACCAATATACAAATTTTAAAATCTACTACTGTTTCCCAAAATATTTATCATATTAATTAATAAATACTAAAAATAACAAAACATTAATGATTTATAATTCACTCTACTGTTTCCTCTTCTCAAATGACTAATAGAAGAGTAAATAAAAAAGATAAAAAATTACAATAGACCACAGTCGTCTTGAACCAAAAATAGGAGGAGGAGAATGATGAGAGAGGGGAAGTGTGATGGCGAGAAGGGGATGGGGAAAGAGCGGAGCGGCCGGAGAGGGGTCGGCCACGGCGTGGGCTGCTTTGGCGCTCAGATCTGGCCGGTCGGCCACGGAAGGCGAGGAAGAGAGGGAAGAGGTCGGCGGAGTTCGGGGGTTCCGGCGCGGCTCGCGGCGGTCGGAAGGAGAAGGAAGTGCGGAGGCACGATCGGGGAGCTGATGGTGGCAGCCACTCGGCGGCGCGGGGCGGTCAACGCGGAGACGGGGGTTTCGATGGGCGGTGGATGGCGCCGGTGGGGGTTCCTTGCGCGACGGCGGTTGCCGAGGTGGGTTGGACCGGTCGGCGGCTGGAAAAGGGGATTTGGGGCGGCGGAAGGAAGGAGACCGCGCAGCACTGGGCGGAGGGTGCGGCGCACGCGGCTGTGCATAGTGCCGGAGCTCCGACGCGGGTTCGAGGGGATGCGGCTGGACGCTGCTTCGCCATCGGGCGCTGGAGTTCGCCGGCACGTGGGATCACGACGGCAAGGTTAGGTTTGTTCTTTTTCCTATTGGTCTGGGTGTTGCTGGAGTGGGTCGAGGAGGGGACCGGGGTTGGCCACTGGCCGGAGGTGGTAGTTCCGTCGAGGAGGATGCTGGGGTGACGGCAAGGTGTTCGGCCGGGGTGATGGGGTTTTGGTGGTGATGGTAGTGTAGGCGGGACTGCCGCGGTAGTGGCCGCGGTGGCGGCTGTGTTGTCGGAAGGATGTCGGATTGGTGGTGGTGGAAGGAGATGCTGGGGTCTGATCGCAGGGACTTGCCTGCTAGGTTTTGGGTCGGTGTTGGCTGGGGTTCGAGGCGACGGCGGGGTGCTGTGACAGGAGCGGGGACTAGACTAGGCTAGGATTTAGGGTTGGGTCGTGTCGGGGATTGTCCGACACAACATGGATGGACGTCCGGGTTTGTCGGACGGGACAAAAAATAATGTATCTGTAGAAGAGAGAATTAGTGGAAAAGATTGAGACACGGACACGATGCACAAGTTTGTTTGTGGAAAATTATTTGGGAAATAGTGAATGATAGAAATTGGAGGAGTACCTGCCTTTATAGGATGTGAAAATTCCAATTGGATAAGAATTAGGATTAATTTAAACTCAATTTAGAAAATTCAATCTATTTAATTCATCCAAATCCAAATACAAATCCTATTTAAATTATATCCCTTTAGTTTAAAATCAAATCAAATAAATCAAATTTCAATTATAGATATTAATTTAATCTATTTAAATAAATCCAAAAATCAAATCAAGATTCAAATGGCCACAATAACTTCCAAATATATTTTTCAAAATACCAATAATAATAATTTCGAAAATAGTAAATATTTTTAAATATATTTTTGAATAATAAATATTAATATTAATAAATCTCAAAAAATTACATTTTTATTTAAAATAGACTAGTAAAATATTTAGGAAATATATACGTATGCGCAAGAATATATCAATAATTGTTATAAACGAAAGGCTTTATAAATAAAATAACAAACTTGGAAATGATAGCAAATAATTATTATATATATTATTTTGAAACTTTAAAATAGAAAAAATATTTTCTAAAATATGTACGCTCGCACATATTCGCACTCGTCGAGCAATTACGAAAAAATATAATTTCGTGCGCGACGTACAATACGACTACGCGATGTATAATACAAAATTTTAAATCAGTACCAAATTTAATAAATAAAAAATGGTAGAAATTTAGGGGTTTTACAAGTATGCGACCGGCTGCTGATAGCTTAGACGCCAAGCCGGAGCTACTACTAGCCCCCCTGAGTTGGTCGGGTCGACGTTGCTCCTTCTTCGTACAGTATAACTAACATGTCCAACGCAACTTTAACTTCTAGTTTTATGTCAGTAACATCTATACCCATATCTCTATATCCATCTAATAAAACCTCTACGCCATCCAATTGATTGTAGGATCAAATATGGAAGCCAAACTGTAACGCCCCAGTCCCAAAATATTTGAGACTAGATACGTATCATGCCAGCTGTATACATACGAAATCTACTCCAATATATGAAGACTCGTATGTATACATGAGCTGTATAATGTAGTAATCCAAGACACTAAATCTCATCCACAAAAATGATTAATGATTAAAAGCAACTTTGATTTTTTCATGTACACAATAGTTGGGCGGAGACAAATCCACTACCAACTAATTTAAATAGGAAAGAAATATACAAAGAAAGTGATTGGTCGAGCGAAGCAATGATGAGTCTAAAAAGCAATCATCACGAAGGAAGGAATGACCTTAGCTAGAGCACCTGCAAGAAATCATGAAACACACCTGGAGATATCACCAGGTCCTCAGAGGGACGTAACAAGACACATAATATCATGCCAATAAACTGAGTAATAAAGCTCAACAGAAAAGTATGCATGAGTAAAGGTTCCTAACCATCCTATGTGATATGCACTTTGAGGACAACGTTCTACGCAAGGGTTGTAGGCTCAGCAGAGTAAATAAAGAGTGGCAGTAAGTAGCGCTCATCCGAGTCACTATCGGCCCTGGACAGAAGGTAGTGCTCATAAGAGTCACCATCGGCCCAAAATGTGTGTAAAAATAAAATGTAGCCCCTACGCTAATAACTGTCCCCCCAATGATACTATACATGTGTCAACTCCACGAAGTTTAATCCTTAATAACTGCCAAGTCTTCCAGACAATCTATTGACAGTTATATCCTAACGTACGGCCTGTACGCACTGATATACGGTCGGTACGCAAGTCCGAATCTATATGCGACTCACAACTCACACACAATCCGTGGCACATCGTGACAGTTTATGAGATGCACTAAACATACGGTGGTCCCTTAACTCTAAGCCAATTGC
Source organism: Iris pallida (assembly GCA_029216955.1). NCBI lineage: Eukaryota > Viridiplantae > Streptophyta > Magnoliopsida > Asparagales > Iridaceae > Iris > Iris pallida. The sequence goes on along the minus strand of JANAVB010039929.1, from coordinate 289,416 downwards.
ATAAAGTATAATAATTTGCATATATATATAGTTTTGAAAGAACAACATAAGAAAAGCATGCATGATATTGAGCAAAAAATTAAACAGTAGAGGCACGGTTGTCTTGCCTGGTGGATCGCCTGATGTGGTGCGGTGTTCTGACAAGTTCTGAATAGTCCGATGGCCGGGGTTGATGTAATGGTCCAAAATCGCGAGAAAATAGGAACATGTGATTAGTCATGAGTAATGAGGATAATTAGAAGAATTTGTGGAGTAGATAGTGTACAAATTCCTTAGAAAATATATTACTTTTAAAAACATGTTTACTCGTAAAAATTCATTTACGGAATACTTTGAAAATATGTATATATAATAATTTTTGAAAATTATATCTTATTAGTCAAATACTCTAAGTTGTAAATATGATTATGGTGGAAACTATATTCATAATTAAAATATCTATTTAGATAAATATTTTAAAAATACTTCTAAATCATTTAGACCAAAAGCATAACTGGTCAAATATATAAATCGAAAAGAAAATTTTAGTGTTTAAAAATTAACTTAAAATTTGCTAGAAATATTTGCTCAATTCAATTAAAATAATAGTAATAATAATAATGTAAATAATAATATTTAACAAACTATAAATAATAATATATAAATAATAACACTAAAATTTAATAAAAAATATTAATAATAAAAAACTTAAACCCAAAAACAATATGGTCCTCCTTAATAATAAAAATAAAAATAATGATAATAATAAACGATAATACAACTTATAAACTGTGTAATAAATTTACTCTAATTAATACTGTAATCAGAAAATAATACTAATTAATAATAATATTAAATAACTGTAATGAAAGTAACCCCCAAATCTTTACAGTAACAGAGAGAGAGAGGTGAAGAGATGGGAAGAGGGTCTCACCGGGCAGCTCCGGCGTAGTCGCCGGCGGCGCGTCGGGCGGTCGAGCGGCGAAGCTCCGGCGGAGGCGCGGTGCACGCGCGGCGTTGGCGTGTGCTCCGCGAGGCGGCAGAAATCGGAGGGGATCGGGGAAACTCGGCCGAACGGATGGGCGCGGTGGCCGGCGGCAGGGCACGACGGAAGCTGGATCTAAGGCGGCGGGCGAGAGGGTTAGCTCCGGGAAGGTGATGGAGAGGCGGAGGCGCTAGGTGCTCGGAGGCAGGGGAGGTTCGGCGATCGGGTTTCCGGTGGAGGATCTGGTGACCGGCGGTCGAGCGGCGCAAGGAGAGGAGCCCAGCGCAGAGATCCGACGTTGGCGAACGTGGCGCGGTGGCCGGCTGCGTCCTGCGCGCGGAAGAGAGGTTGAGGCAGAGGTGGTTCAGGAGGATGCCTCAGCGGCTGAGGCGAGGCGGTGCTGGGTCTTGGCGGAGGTGGTGAGTCCCAACGGCAGCGGCGGGCGGCCGTGAGGGCGCGACGAGGAGAACGGCTTGGGGACGGAGATCGGCGCGGGAGCGCTGCTCCGAACGAAGGACGCGACGGCGCGATGACTCGGGGCGACCATCGGGAATGATGGGGAAATTTGACACCAAACCTGGGCAGCTCGGCCAAGATCAGGGCCAGGGGGGTCTTGGCATAGCGGAGAGGAATCTCGGCGTGGAGGTCGCATGCTCGCGGGACGAGGCGGATGAAGTCGACTCACGGTGGAGGGCAAATGCGCCGAGTCCGGCGAGGAGGTACGTGGCGGCGATGGTTTTAATTTGTTTATATTTTTGGTGGTGGTGCTGTGGTTTTTGGGGCGGACGTCGCTGGTCGCGGCTGATTCTGTGGGTTTCGGGGATGGTGGAGATGATGTGGTCGGGTCTGGGTGGTCGGCCGGAGTGGCCGGGATGGTGGTGATGGTGAAGATGTTGGCGATGGCGTTGATGGTGATGACGGTGGAGACAGGGGTGGTGGCTATGGTAGGAAGTCGGGTTATGGACGGGAGGGGGTCGAAGTTCAGAAGGAGGTGGAGTTCTGGTGGGTTCGTACTATCGTGTCGGGCTCCCGACACGATAGATAAGGGATTGGGTAGTCCGAGATTGTCGGGGGACATAGATATGTATTTATAGAAGAAGAATATAGTGGAAGGGAATGGGCGATACCGACACGATGACATCTGGTTTGTGGAGGATTTTTTGTGGATGTGGAATTGTTTATGGATGAGTACCTCTCCTTAATAGGAGGTGGGAATTCCCAGTTGGATAGGATTGGGATAATTTAAATCCATAGATAAATTCCATATTAATTCAAATCGATTTAAAATCCAATTCAATATAAATAAAACTTATCTTTAATTTAAAAGCTATTTAAAATAAGACCAATAAAATCTTTTCCAATTTAATTTATCAAAATTAAGTAAAAAAAAATTTAATATATTTTTCATAAATATAAAAATATAACATTAATTAATTTCGAAAATCAAGATAATTACTTAAATATTAAATCATAAAAAAGCTTTTTATAAACAACAAAATATATTACTATACAATTTTCAAATTTCGCAAATATCTAGAATATATTTTATTTAAACCAAAATTTTTCCAAATCACTACTTATTTTGAAACAACGAACAAGGTAACTCTTTTATACAAAATAAAAATATTATTTTGAAAACTAAAATTCTTCTATATAAATAAAATCTCTAATAAAAATGTTTTACAAAAATATGTATCTCGCACATATTCGCACTCGACGAGCAATTTACGAAATACGCTGTTTGCGCACAACGTACAATACAAATAATAATAAAAATCAGTACCAATTTATTTAAAGAAATAATAGTAGAAATTTAGGGGTTTTACATCCTACCCAACTTAAAAGAATTTCGTCCTCGAAATTAAGATTTAGTAGGGGTGATATGGCACAAAGGGGTAGCGATGAGGAAATCAATTCACAAGTTCAACCAAAAGAAGCATTAAGAAATCGTGTAAGAATGAAAAATGATAAGGGTTTTATTCAAGATAACTTGCAACAGGGAATAATATGGTATCAAGAGAAAATAAATTAGAGACCTTAAAGTTATGGTTTCTTGGGAGTAGGTTGAGGGCACGATTAAGAGAACAAAATAGATCCACTCCTAAATTTAACGATTAGAAGGTCATGATAGGGCCGAGAAAACGACGAGTAGTTTAGGATGACGATATAACAACATTGAGTGATAATGGTCACAATCTATAGGAAGGCTAGAGGAAGTTCTAGTACAACGCCTTCGTCTTTCTAAAATAGGTGAAGGCGAAAGCATCAAGGAGTTCAAAGACGATATTATCGAATACGAATAAGTGGTTCAAAGGCGTCCAAATAAGTTCAAAAAGAATTGCCAAGGCAGTCGGGGGGAGACACTAGGGCCAAGTTTAACTACGTCTCCATCCACGTTGAACAATATACAAAACGCGAACCAAGTGCACTATGGTTGATCAGACCATAATACGTCGGTTTCGATTAGATAATGTATTAGTGGGCGCCCACAATTAACATATGTCACGAACAAGCTTGATAAAGAGTAAGCTTGCAAAACTAGACTATAATAGCAAAAGATAGTAAAAATATAAGCGGTGCATGATGAAGAAAATTAATTAGTCCAAGATCCTTTAAAACCTAAGTCTTGCCCCAAGTTTGGGCCTATACAATCGGCTTGGTAGACTAGATAAGTTAGGGTCCACTGAATTCTATGGTCCAAGTGAACCTATCAATGTGGTCCACAAAATGTTGGTTAGGTCGGAGGTATTCTTACAAGAGTTAAACTAGTAGTGTAAAGGGGTCAATGGGTCAAGCAATCAAGGTAACGCGCAAGTCAAGCATTTACACATCGGGTGGAAAGAACTAGTCAAGGTTGAGTCTTATCCTCAGCTAGAAAATATATTAGTTTTAATGGTAAAGAATTGAGTTTTAGTCCTTACGACTCGAAAGTCGTATCAAGCAAATAGGGCACAAAGGGACGTGTTTTAGTGGCACGTGATATAGCTACATGAAGTTGAGCTCGCCTACGTCTTACATGTGAAAGTTGTTGGATGAAAAAGTCTAGTGTTGTGCTCCAAATACCCAAATCACGGTAACGGACACAAAAGAATTTAAAATAGAAAGTGGGAGTTCATGAAATAATAATTAACGCACAAAATAATTGACAAGTTGAAAGCATGAAATAAAGATAATTCAGATTCTAGTAGATCAAGGTAAAATAAGTTAGGGATACAATTTCTAAAGATATGATAGCCACTTGATGGGGTATGATCAAGGAAGAATCCAATTATTTCTCAAGTTTCAAATGGTTAGAAGGTCACGATAAAATCTAGGTTTGAGGGAATGTCGGGTGAGTCAAGATTGAGATATCTTCACATAGTTCGGCAGATGACTTAACTACACTCGAGTACATCCAACCATCATGGCAATTAATGAGAAATACTTGTATCCCATTAAGGTGACTTGCTTGCTTCTCGGTCCCCTACCAATATATGATCAAATTTTAAATTTCAAGTTCCTCAACAGTTTCAAAATAAAATCTCAAGATACTCCATCAATTATTTAATCATAAATTCCAATAACCTTCATCATATCTAATGCAGCACAACTAGACTTACATAATAAGCCATCACTTTTTAAAATTTTTAATTTTCAAAGGTACCTCGAGATAAACTCTTAGCCTATTTCATCAATCGCAAATCATGTAACTCAATTTAAATTCCTTTTTTTCTTCTTTTTTTACCAAAATTTAAATATACATAATCAAGGCTTTAAACTTGAAATCTAATTAACTTTATAAATCATATTTAAAATTTGAATTTTTCCTTCAAGTCGCTTTCATATCCTCCAAGTATTTAAACAAAATTTTACCATCATTTCTTCAACTCAAAATTAAATAAACTTATAAATCGTACGACTCAATTTTAAACCTCAAGCTCTCTCAAACTAAACTTTTATCTTCTCTAGTTGTCTAAAAATCATAATTAAAACTCCTTAAATAATCTCGAGATAACTTTATAATATTCCAATCCAACTTTTAAAGTTAACCGTAAATCATGCGTCACAATATAAAAACTTAAGTTATTTCTCAATCAATTTCATATCCCTAATAAATCGTAACTATTTCACCATTTCAAAAAAAAAATTGTAAATCAAAAATTTGTTTCTCGATCTAGCTATCCTCCTGTGTATACCACCTTGTAATAATAAAATTCTAACTATCCTTTGAAGGCGGTAATATGATACTACCCAACTTGAAATTAACTAATCCTTAAGATCATATCTCTAGGAAAAATAAATGCCTTTATACCCAAATATAACCTCAATGGATTATTTGTCAATGTAATCTTTCTAGCCATAGGGTTGACCAATAAGTATATAGTAGTGTAGTCATCTTTCTAACCGTGTTTAAGCACGAGATGATAGGGTGTTGGTAGAAAGAGTTCAAGCAAGATGCAAAAATCAAGGGAAGCCATGGAATCAAAATATGGAAATCAAGGAAGGTCATGGAAGGTGATCAAGTATGTGGATGAGATTCATAGATTCTAATCCTATGTTGCAGGTCCGCTCGGTACAGTCAAGTAACCGAAACGGCAAACTAGACCTGCATGGGCCACCATAAAAACATGTAACGCCCCAGTCCCAAAATATTTAAGACTAGATACGTATCATGCCAGCTGTATACATACGAAGTCTACTCCAATATATGAAGACTCGTATGTATACATAAGCTGTATAATGTAGTAATCAAAGACACTAAATCTCATCCAAAAAATGATTAATGATATAAAAGCAACTTTGAGTTTTTCATGTACACAATAGTTGGGTGGAGATAAATCCACAACCAACTAATTTAAATAGGGAAGAAATATACGAAGAAAGTGATTGGTCGAGCGAAGCAATGACGAGTCCAAAAAGCAATCATCACGAAGGAAGGAATGACCTTAGCTAGAGCACCTGCAAGAAATCATAAAACAAACCTGGAGAGATCACCAGGTCCTCAGAGGGACGTAACAAGACACATAATATCATGCCAATAAACTGAGTAATAAAGCTCAACAGAAAAGTATGCATGAGTAAAGGTTCCTAACCATCCTATGTGATATGCACTTTGAGGACAACGTTCTACGCAGGGGCTGTAGGCTCAGCAGAGTAAATAAAGAGTGGCAGTAAGTGTCACGCCCCAGAACCAGAATAATGGAGAGAGGGGGGAATGACTCAGCCAGCTACGTATTACGGGTAGATGAATACCGTATAATACGATCAATGCTGTCTAAAGGACGAGGGGGTGCATACTACATGAAAGTCTTACTATGGTCATTTCACATCTATTGTCTCAATCATTCAAATAAGAAACATAAATAGAGAACATTTAAGATAAAGCAGTAAGGCGTCCCAAATGCTCAGTCAAAATGTTCTTGATATCTTGCTTTACAAAACATAGCCAGATGATGTAGAAAAGTATACACAATTGTTATCAGCTGCAGTCTGACTTAATTACAATTATGCAAAAGTAAGCACAAGATAATCCGACTAACATGTCGGTGCCAAACGACAAAGTATATAGTAAATAACAAAATGAGCGAGGAGGTAAGGAACCCACTAGAGTCCTCCTGCGATCATCCCTCTAGTATTGACCATCTTGGAGGGGGGGGTAAGCTGAGTCCTCGGGAACCGGCTTTAAATCTGGCCATGCAAACCAGAGAGGTTAGACCTCTAATAGCAAGTACCACAAGGAAGCACGATATGAGAAATTAAAACCAGTAATAAGAGAATATGATAAGTAGATGTCTGCTTGCCACTGGGATTCACATAACATCACGACACTTCGAACAACCTCCCAACCAAACAAGGACAGAAGTTGGCCCGTCATGCCCTGACATTCTGATCATCTCAGTTAGGTAACAGAGTAGGTACCGTACACAAACAAATCAATTTAAACGGCCATGCAACTACTACGGCTTGCTACTGTGAGTTCCAAGTTATCCTGAAATTATGCAATAAAGGATTCCTCAGCTCTTACTATGGGCAAGCAAGGCTAGTTTACCCCAGTCAATCAATTGCGCCAATCATGAATTAAACGAGTCCCAACGGGATGCCCGTCATCAATATACAATATACAATAGATAATATAACCAGATACCGCTCCCTGCCCGTGTGGCAGATTTGCAGTATCTGTGGGGACCAACCGGCCTGTCGGGCACTACTAGTCCCAAGAGGGCTGCCATGTAAGAACTCGGAAATCCATTCTCTCCATACAATCATTATTTTATTTAACTTAATAGTCTCTATGTTGAGTGAAATCCCATGCCGTGGATCATGGTCATTCAAATGAGTACTTCCGTACAAGTACGATATGCCCAACTCTACAACGATACCCATGCGGTTAGGTTGTAGGTCTTACATAGCGTAATACAACAATCAAAACTAACCACGGAATAATCATACCTTGACCATCAAGTACACATGCTACTTTTAAAGAAAAATAATAAATAAATTGAAGCATGCATGTGTGCCTGTATGTCAATATCCGGGATCGGCCAATCGATTATAATAGTTCATAGTTAATATGAACGTGTCTTATTCATTCAATTCAATAAGACGACTAGCCAGTCTCTTAGTTCCAACTAGGAACGTATGATCAATTATTAGTCAAGTAACAGTCGGGGTCAATTCATGACAAGGCATAAAGGTCAAATTAGTATTAAGCATAGTCGAGTCCATAACTAGTATAAAATAGTTGGTAACATATTCTTGAAGCCAAGGAAAAGATCTACAAATTTTATGTTGGGAGTTGGAAGAAATTCTAGCCACAATTCAGTCAAAATAGAACATATGATAGTCAGAAACAACCAAAATAGGCATATGCGGCCTATTCTGCGACATGATATGCGCCTACTGCGACATGCGCCTCATGTGGCTCAACTGCGACATGATATGCGCCTACCGCGACATGCGCCTCATGCGGCTCAACTGCGACATGATATACGCCTACTGCGACATGCGTCTCATGCGGCTCAACTGCGACATGATATGCGCCTACCGCGACATGCGCCTCATGCAGCTCATGCGCGACATCATCATGCGCCTACTGCGACATGCGCCTTAATGCGGCTCATGCGCGACATGATATGCGCCTACTGCGACATGATATGCGCCTACTGCGACATGCGCCTCATGCGGCTCAACTGCGACATGATATGCGCCTACCGCGACATACGCCTCATGCGGCTCATGCGCGACATCATCATGCGCCTACTGCGACATGCGCCTTAATGCGGCTCATACGCGACATGATATGCGGCTACTGCGACATGCGCCTTAATGCGGCTCATGCGCGACATCATATGGGGCTACTGCGACATGCGCCTTAATGCGGCTCATGCGCGACATGATATGCGGCTACTGCGACATGCGCCTCCTGCTGCAGATGAATATAGAACGAACAAAATGCTTCTTCCATAACTTCCACAAAACAAATCAAAATCTAACTTTTCAAAAGCTAAACTTTAGTAGAATTAAATTCTCTACAACATGGAACCACTTATTTTTGAAAACAACAATGTTTGATAGATCAAAACCCTAAATTCATATGAAAACCAAAACTTAAAACTTAGATCTACACCCAACCATCCATGGAAATCAAGAACTTCAAGACCTAAACTTGTAGAGGAAGAGAAGATGAACAACATAGACTAAAAATAAATAGGGATGCATGAAATCCTTCATGGTGTGCAAGATGTACTTGCCTCTCCAAATGGGTTAGGGTTTAGTGGAGGAGTAAATGTGAATGAATGAAGAGAGAGAATGGAAGAAGAAGTTTTATATCAAGGTCAAGTGGATCTCCACCATTCATTCTCTCCACCAAATCCAAGCCATCCATTCCTTTCCATGTTGAACCAAACTACACCAAGTTGGTTTACCATGAACCGGAATGAACCAAGAGCCAAGAAAAAGCAGAAAATAAAATATAGGAAAATTAATAAGCGCAAAATTGAAGAATTTAAATACAGAACAAATACATGATAAATATTGAATAAATACATTCAAGAAGTACACGTATAAAAATACTTATTCTGGGAACGGAGAGTGACATCTCTACCCTCCTTAGAAAAATTTTGTCCTCGAAATTTCAGATCCAAGCAGGACAGAATGTCAGATCTAGACTAATCTAAGCATAAGTAATTGAGTAAACAATCATTCTACAATACCAAATAGCAAGTAATATATCTATGTTTAACAATCTACGACATCAAGCAATTTTACTCATAAGGTGACAAGCATGAGGAGTTAAGACAATCAAGGTATATATAGAGAGATATACCTTGTGAGTCAAACAGATGCAGATACCGTGATCGGTTATCATCCTCACGTTCCCACGTTGACTCTCCTAATGAGTGATGACCCCAAGCAACCCGGACAAGGCTAATTGTTCGGTTCTTGAGTATCTTCTCTCTTCGGTCCAAAATGGACACAGGCTGTTCCTCGTAAGACAGGTTGGTACCAACAACCAGCTCAGAATGATCAAGGACATGGCTTGGGTCCGATACATACCTTCGCAACTGAGATACATAAAATACGTCATGCACCTCTCGTAACGAAGGTGGAAGGGACAGACGATAAGCAACATCGCCTACCCTATCAAGAATAACAAAGGGTCCCACGTATCGCGGACTCAACTTCCCACGAACGCCAAATCTAATGACCCCACGGGTAGGTGAGATCCGCAAGAACACGTGGTCCCCAACAGAAAATTCTAGCGGCCTACGATGCCGGTCCGCCCAATGACGATGCCGATCCTGCGCAACTCGAAGTCGCTCTCTAATTCCCTTAACCAATTCAACTGTCTGAACAATCATTTTCGGGCCTAACATCTTCCTCTCCCCGATATCATCCCAAGCTAGTGGCGACCTACACTTCTTACCATATAGTGCTTCAAATGGTGCCATCTGGATACTGGCTTGATAACTGTTATTATAGAAAAACTCAACTAAGTGCAGGTGGCTCTCCCAAGATCCTCCAAAATCTAGGGTACAAGCTCGCAACATATCTTCTAGGGTCTGAATTGTTCTTTCTGATTGCCCGTCCGTCTGGGGATGGTAAGCCGTGCTAAATCTTAACTTGGTACCCAGACTATGATGTAAGCTCTTCCAGAAATATGATATGAAATGGGTATCTCTGTCTGACACAATACTGACAGGGACTCCATGCTGCCTGACTATCTGTTGCACGTACAACTCTGCCAACTTTTCTGTAGATTGCCCTACTCTGAAAGGAAGAAAGTGTGCCACCTTTGTAAGCCGATCTACTATCACCCAAATAGCATCTTTACCACTTGGTGATCTCGGTAAACCGGTCACAAAGTCCATTGTGATGTGTTCCCACTTTCATTTCGAGATAGAAAGTGGTTGCAATAACCCAGCTGGCCTATGCTGTTCTGCCTTCACTTGCTGACATACCAAGCAACGGAAAACAAATCTAGCTATCTTTCTCTTCATCCCGTTCCACCAGAAGTGCTGCTTGATATCTTGGTACATCTTGGTCCCTCCAGGGTGTATAAAATATTGAGAACTGTGAGCTTCTGTCATAACCTCCTGTCTGATATCTCCACTAGGCACACATAGACGTGACCCAAACCTAAGTGTACCATCTTCATGAATTCTTATCTCCTTTCTGAGTCCTGACTCACATTCTGTTCTAAGCTTCTGAATCCTTGGGTCTTGTGCCTGAGCTGCCTTGATCCTGTCTACCAAGTCGGATTGAACTTGTAAACTTGTTAGAACTCCTATATCACTAGGAAGTATAACTTCGATGCCCATCTCCTGAAGGTCTTCTAAGATGTGCTTCTGCGTTGTCAACATAAATACGCCGCCTCTCCTGCTAAGAGCGTCTGCTACCATATTAGCCTTGCCTGGATGATACTGAAGCTCCACGTCATAATCCTTGATCAACTCCAACCATCTTCTCTGTCTCATGTTCAGCTCCTTCTGAGTAAAGATGTACCTTAGACTTTTATGGTCTGTGTACATGTCCACTCGGTCACCATATAGGTAATGCCTCCATAGCTTCAAAGCAAATACTACTGCCGCCAACTCCAAGTCATGAGTTGGGTAATTCTTCTCATGGTCTCAAAGCTGCCTAGATGCATATGCTATCACCTTCCCATGTTGCATGAGGACACATCCAAGTCCTTTACCTGACGCATCGCAATATACTGTAAAACCTTCGGGTCCAACTAGCAATGTAAGAATAGGCGCTGATATCAACTTCTGCTTCAGATTCTCAAATGATGCCTGGCATTCTGCCGACAAGACAAATGGTACATCCTTCCGTGTCAAGCGGGTCATAGGTGCTGAAAGCCTTGCAAAGTCTGATACGAACCTTCTGTAATATCCTGCCAATCCCAAGAAACTCCGCACATCAGCTACGGTCTTGGGTACTGGCCAACTCTCTACTGCTTCTACCTTCTTGGGATCCACTGCTACTCCAGCTCCTGATATGATATGACCCAAAAATGAAATGTGATCCGACCAAAACTCACACTTGCTGAGCTTGGCATACAACTGGTTCTCTCTCAGAACCTGTAACACTTTCCTGAGGTGGTCTTCATGCTCCTCTTCACTAGCAAAATATACAAAAATGTCGTCAAGAAATACAACGACAAACTGATCTAAGTATGGCATAAAGATGCGGTTCATCAAATCCATAAATATTGCTGGAGCATTGGTCAAACCAAACGGCATTACTAAGAATTCATAATGCCCATACTTCGACCTGAATGCTGTCTTGGGAATATCCTCCTTCCGAACCCTCACTTGATGATACCCTGAACGAAGATCTATCTTGGAGAAAACTCTAGCTTTGCTCAACTGATCAAATAAGTCGTCGATCCTGGGTAGTAGGTACTTGTTCTTTACTGTCGCCGCGTTAAGCTTCCTGTAATCAATGCACAATCTGGATGACCCATCCTTCTTTCCCACAAGTACCACTGGTGCTACCCACGATGATACGCTAGCTTGGATGAACTTCTTCTCCTTCAGTTCCTCTATGTGCTGATATACCTTGGCCTGCTCTGAATCTGCCATTCTGTAAACTCTATCTGATATTGGTTTAGTTCCTGGTGCCAATTTTATACTGAACTCAATATCTCTAATCGGTGGCAGACCTTGAAGTTCTTCAGAAAATACGTCCAGAAACTCTTCAACTACCTTCGGAACTTGAACTTCTTCCATTACCGTCACTACTTCCTGCTCTTGTTGAGTTGCCTCTGATCTGACTAAGGTGAATCTTTTCATGCCTGGAATATCAAAAGATACATTCCCTCTATGACAATCTATTGTCGCATGACTGTCTTTCAGCCAGTCCATGCCTAAGATAACATCGAAATTTCCAACAGAAAATTCTATCAACCGGGCGGGTAAGGAATGCCCGCAAACTACAATGCTACACGCTAGAATAACTCTACTAACTCCTACGAGCCCATTGCCAGTGAGTATATTCAACCTCCGTGGCAATGCCTCGAACTCCATTCCTAGCCGTGTCGTAAATTGTGCAGATATAAATGAGTGTGATGCTCCTGAATCAAATAATGCTACTGCGGGATATGAGGCGACGAGAATATTACCTGCCACAACATATCCCGATGCTAATGCCTCCTCTAAGGACAGAGTGAATGCCTGTCCTCGACCTCCTTGTTGGTTCCCATGTTGCAGCCTAGCCTGGTGCTGCTGGCCCCTGCCTTGAAGATGCTGGGGTGGTCTATGCTGGTGTTGCTGTATCGGCGGTCCCTGCTGCCGAAACATCTGAGCCTGTGGCATTAACGGACGCTGTGCCAATGGTCTCACTGCCACTGCGGGTCCTCGATACTGTCCTGCCCCTGGTGCTGGCAGAGCAGGAAACTGCTGCACTGGTCCTCCTGACCTCAAATTCATGGAACATGTGGTAACCCGATGATCTGGATTTCCACATATCAAACACAGTCCGTTCAATGCCCGACACACATCTCTAGTGTGCCCTATCTTTCCATAATAAGTGCAGCCCGCTGGGGGTTGCTGATTCTTCTTCTGTTGTTGCTGCTGCCTGGGTGGTGGTGCTGGCCCTCGTATTGCCACATCGTGAATACGAATGCCAAGGGATGGTGCTGTTGTTCGGGGTGCTGCTCCCCCTCCTCCTTCAATCTGACTGTGAGATCTCTTCTGACCTCCAGTCCTTGCTGTGATCCTCTGAATGGTGATCTCATGCCTTCGGGTTGCCGTCAATACCTCATCAAAAGTCTGGTAATTGTGCCCCTCTATCAATTGCAAGAGCTCAAGGTGAAACCCTTGCTGGAACCTCATAGCCCTCTGGCTTTCTGTTGCTACCATCTTTGGGGCAAACCTGCTCAATCTGCAAAACTCTACTGCATAGGCATCTACCGTCTTGCCGGCCTGCTTGAGGTTGATAAACTTCTGTTGTAGCTCAAACTGCGCCACAACCCCATAGTACTTCGTCTTGAACCTTACTGTAAAGTCGTCCCAAGCAACAGGACGTCTGATGCCCACTTCCTCTGATTCCCACCAATCACGTGCGAGATCCTGAAGCAACAACTTCACTTGATCCACACGTTCTTCTGCAGGCACCTTAGCTGCGGTCAGAATAGCCTCAATATCCTTAAGCCATGCATCTGCTGAGATGGCATCCTCCGTTCCTTCGAAACGGCGGGGGTTGAACTTGCAAAATATGGCTGATGCTCCTGAATCTGTCCTTGTCCCTCTTTCCAAAGTCGTCTGCAATCCTTGATTGAGTAATACGTTCTGCTCCTGCAACTGAGCGTGCATGCGCTGCTGGGCTAACATCTGATGTTGCTGAGTAGCCATCATCCCTCTCATGATCTCCAGAAAAGCTGGTGTGTCCATTTTCGCAGGGGTAGGTGGAACTGTTGGTTGTGGTGGAACCTCTGGATACTGCGATCCAGCTGCTGCTTCCACTATTACTTCTTCTTGGATAGTCTCTTGAGTTAGTACCGGCCCTTGTTGCTGACCAACATGGTCAGGTTGTCCGTGTTGCTCTTATTGTTGTTGTCCAGTCCTGGCAGATGCGGACGAAGTGCCCCTAAGAAAAGGGATAAGAGAACAATCAAACGACCGGACAGGAAAGATCAATGAAGTCAAGGGATACTGGAATGTCAAGCTGGAGTTGAGAAGCAACGAATTATGAGATCAAGGGGGAACATGTGTGATTGAGACATCCTATTAAAACACCCCATAAGTCTGAAATCAGACCTGCATGGGCCACTACTAAAACCTTGTCACGCCCCAGAACCAGAATACTGGAGAGCGGAGGAATGACTTAGCCAGCTACGTATTACGGGTAGATGAATACCGTATAATACGATCAATGTTGTCTAAAGGACGAGGGGGTGCATACTATATGAAAGTCTTACTATGGTTATTTCATATCTATTGTCTCAATCATTCAAATAAAAAACAGAAATAGAGAACATGTAAGATAAAGCAGTAAGGCATCCCAAACGCTCAGTCAAAATGTTTTTGATATCTGGCTTTACAAAACATAGCCAGATGATGTAGAAAAGTATACACAATTGTTATCAGCTGCAGTCTGACTTAATTACAATTATGCAAAAGTAAGCACAAGACAAACGACTAACATGTCGGTGCCAAACGACAAAGTATATAGTAAATAACAAAACGAGCGAGGAGGTAAGAAACCCACTCGAGTCCTCCTGCGATCATCCCTCTAGTATTGACCATCTTAGAGGGAGGGTAAGCTGAGTCCTCGGAAACCGGCTCTAAATCTGGCCATGCAAAACCAGAGAGGTTAGACCTCTAATAGCAAGTACCACAAGGAAGCACGATATGAGGAATTAAAACCAGTAATAAGAGAATATGATAAGTAGATCTCTGCTTGCCACTGGGATTCACATAACATCACGACACTTCGAACCAACCTTCCAACCAAACAAGGACAGAAGTTGGCCCGTCATGCCCTGACATTCTGATCATCTCAGTTAGGTAACAGAATAGGTACAGTACACAAACAAATCAATTTAAACGGCCATGCAACTACTACGGCTTGCTACTGTGAGTTCCAAGTTATCCTGGAATTATGTAATAAAGGATTCCTCAGCTCTTACTATGGGCAAGCAAGGCTAGTTTACCCAGTCAATCAATTGCGCCAATCATGAATTAGACGAGTCCCAGCGGGATGCCCGTCATCAATATACAATATACAATAGATAATATAACCAGATACCGCTCCCTGCCCGTGTGGCAGATTTGCAGTATCTGTGGGGACCAACCGGCCTGTCGGGCACTACTAGTCCCAAGAGGGCTGCCATGTAAGAACTCGGGAATCTATTCTCTCCATGCAATTATTATTTTATTTAACTTAATAGTCTCTATGTTGAGTGAAATCCCATGCCGTAGATCATGGTCATTCAAATGAGTACTTCCGTACAAGTACGATATGCCCAACTCTACAATGATACCCATGCGGTTAGGTTGTAGGTCTTACATAGCGTAATGCAACAATCAAAACTAACCACGGAATAATCATGCCTTGACCATCAAGTACACATGCTACTTTTATAGAAAAATAAATAAATAAATTGAAGCCTGCATGTGTGCCTGTATGTCAATATCCGAGATCGGCCAATCGATTATAATAGTTCATAGTTAATATGAACGTGTCTCATTCATTCAATTCAATAAGACGACTAGCCAGTCTCTTAGTTCCAACTAGGAACGCATGATCAATTATTAGTCAAGTAACAGTCGGGGTCAATTCATGACAAGGCATAAAGGTCAAATTAGTATTAAGCATGGTCGAGTCCATAACTAGTATAAAATAGTTGGTAACATATTCTTGAAGCCAAGGAAAAGATCTACAAATTTCATGTTGGGAGTTGGAAGAAATTTTAGCCACAATTCAGTCAAAATAGAACATATGATAGTCAGAAACAACCAAAATAGGCATATGCGGCCTATTCTGCGACATGATATGCGCCTACTGCGACATGCGCCTCATGCGGCTCAACTGCGACATGATATGCGCCTACCGCGACATGCGTCTCATGCGGCTCAACTGCGACATGATATGCGCCTACTGCGACATGCGCCTCATGCGGCTCAACTGCGACATGATATGCGCATACCGCGACATGCGCCTCATGCGGCTCATGCGCGACATCATCATGCGCCTACTGCGACATGCGCCTTAATGCGGCTCATGCGCGACATGATATGCGCCTACTGCGACATGATATGCGCCTACTGTGACATGCGCCTCATGCGGCTCAACTGCGACATGATATGCGCCTACCGCGACATGCGTCTCATGCGGCTCATGCGCGACATCATCATGCGCCTACTGCGACATGCGCCTTAATGCGGCTCATGCGCGACATGATATGCGGCTACTGCGACATGCGCCTTAATGCGGCACATGCGCGACATGATATGGGGCTACTGCGACATGCGCCTTAGTGCGGCTCATACGCGACATCATATGGGGCTACTGCGACATGCACCTTAATGCGGCTCATGCGCGACATGATATGCGGCTACTACGACATGCGCCTCCTGCTGCAGATGAATATAGAACGAACAAAATACTTCTTCCATAACTTCCACAAAACAAATCAAAATCTAACTTTTCAAAAGCCAAACTTTAGTAGAATTAAATTCTCTACAACATGGAACCACTTATTTTTGAAAAGAACAATGTTTGATATATCAAAACCCTAAATTCATATGAAAACCAAAACTTAAAACTTAGATCTACACCCAACCATCCATGGAAATCAAGAACTTCAAGACCTAAACTTGTAGAGAAAGAGAAGATGAACAACATAGACTAAAAATAAATAGGGATGCATGAAATCCCTCATGGTGTGCAAGATGTACTTGCCTCTCCAAATGGGTTAGGGTTTGGTGGAGGAGTAAATGTGAATAAATGAAGAAAGAGAATGGAAGAAGAAGTTTTATATCAAGGTCAAGTGGATCTCCACCATTCATTCTCTCCACCAAATCTAAGCCATCCATTCCTTTCTATGTTGAACCAAACCACACCAAGTTGGTTCACCATGAACCGGAATGAACCAAGAGCCAAGAAAAAACAGAAAATAAAATATAGGAAAATTAATAAGCGCGAAATTGAAGAATTTAAATACAGAACAAATACATGATAAATATTGAATAAATACATTCAAGAAGTACACGTATAAAAATACTTATTCTGGGAACGGGGAGTGACAGTAAGTAGCACTCATCCGAGTCACTATCGGCCCTGGACAGAAGGTAATGCTCATAAGAGTCACCCTCGGCCCAAAATGTGTGTAAAAATAAAATGTAGCCCCTACGCTAATAACTGTCCCCTCCCCCCAATGATACTATACATGTGTCAACTCCACGACACTATTTAATCCTTAATAACTGCCAAGTCTTTCATACAATCTATTGGCAGTTATATCCTAACGCACGGCCTGTACGCACCGATATACGGTCGGTAAGCAAGTCTGAATCTATATGCGACTCACAACTCACACACAATCCGTGGCACATCGTGACAGTTTATGAGATGCACTGAACATACGGTGGTCCCTTAACTCTAAGCCAATTGCATAAAATATAATAATTTGCATCTATATATAGTTTTAAAAGAACAACATAAGGAAAAGCATGCATGATATTGAGCAGAAATTAAACAGTAGAGGCAAGGTGTCTTGCCTGGTGGATCGCCTGATGTGGTGCAGTATTCTGATAAGTTCTGAATAGTCCGATGGCCGGGGTTGATGTAATGGTCGAAAATTGCGAGAAAATAGGAACATGTGATTAGTCATGAGTAATGAGAATAATTGGAAGAATTTGTGGAGTAGATAGTGTACAAATTCCTTAGAAAATATTTATATTACTTTTAAAAACATGTTCACTCGCAAAATTCATTTACGGAATACTTTGAAAAAATATATATATATATATAATAATTTTTGAAAATTATATCTTATTGTCAAATACTCTAAGTTGTAAATATGTTTATGGTGGAAACTATATTTCATAATTTAAAATATCTATTTTAGATAAATATTTTAAAAATACTTCTAAATCATTT
The DNA here is from genome assembly GCA_029216955.1 of Iris pallida. Lineage (NCBI taxonomy): Eukaryota > Viridiplantae > Streptophyta > Magnoliopsida > Asparagales > Iridaceae > Iris > Iris pallida. Next base: position 271,364 of record JANAVB010039929.1, on the reverse strand, counting down.
AGACCAAAAGTATAACTGGTCAAATATATAAATCGAAAATAATATTTTAGTGTTTAAAAACTAACTTAAAATTTGCTATAAAATATTTGATCAATTCAATTAAAATAATAGTAATAATAATAATATAAATAATAATATTTAATAAACTAATATTAATAATAATATATAAATAATAACACTAATAATTTAATAAAAAAATATTAATAATAAAAAACTTAAACCCAAAAATAATATGGTTCTCCTTAATAATAATAATAATAATAATAATAATAATAATAATAATAATAATAATAATAATAATAATAATAATAATAATAATAATGATAATACAACTTATAAACTGTGTAATAAAATTACTCTAATTAATACTGTAATCAGAAAATAATACTAATTAATAATAATATTAATATAACTGTAATGAAAGTAACCCCCAAATCTTTTACAGTAACAGAGAGAGAGAGAGAGGTGAAGAGATGGGAAAAGGGTCTCACCGGGAAGCTCCGGCGTAGTCGCCGACGGCGCGTCGGGCAGTCGAGCGGCGAAGCTCCTGCGGAGGCGCGGTGCACGTGCGGCGTTGGCGTGTGCTCCGCGAGGCGGCGAAAATCGGAGGGGATCATCGGGAAAACTCGGTCGGACGTATGGGCGCCGGTGGATGGCGGCAGGGCGCGGTGAGGCTGGATCTAAGGCGGCGGGTAGCTCCGGGAAGGTGATAGAGAGGCTGAGGCGCTAGGTGCTCGGGGGCGGAGTGTCACGCCACGATTCCGTCGAATCGATAGTCGTCCCCCGGGCGTGATGCCGTGCGAACCTAATTTGCGAACGCACAAGGCACTAGTCATAAGGCAATCCGAGACACGAGATCTAAGAGAGTACGCAGACAAATTGAATCACACAATAAGTAAAGGAACTTGATTCTTTATTGATAATGAACATCATTTACAGACTCCGGTACAAGACTCATTGCCGCGCGGTCTACAACATGACTCGATTACAAAAGAGTACCGACGAGATAGTTGTTCCATACATTGCACACATCCCTCAATATACACAAGTACTCCAGTGACCTGGATAGGAGGGACGCTGAGTCATCTTCCTTGGACTGTCGAGAGCCTTCAAAGTGGAGTCGCTGAGAGAGAAAGAGTCTTCGACGCACGGCCGAAGCTTCAAAGGTCACGAACGTCGTCGAGCTAGTTGGCGCGTCCTTCCTGGTTCGCAGGACCTGCAAAGAGCGAGGATCAGCACGAAACACATGTACTGGCGAATGGCTAATTAAATCCAAGCTCTAGCATTTGATTCAAGAAGTTTCATAAACATGTTAGCTAGCTATTTCAATGATCTTTCTATCCGTCCTACTCGATTTGTATGTTAACATGTTTTGAGGCAAGCATATAAAATTGTATAACATTGAGCAACTATCATATTTACCCCGTGCCACGTGCATTTGTTAAGCAGTAAGAAGGGTGTGAAGGCCACTGGCAATTTTAAGCCATCGCGGACATATAGCTGAGTTAGACGGCGACCCTTTCGCGTCGGGTAGCGAGCCCTGTGCGAAAGTTCCCGCATAACTCGCACCGATGAAGGCTGGCACTTGCTATACACTCGTTCCTCCCGGGCCGAATCGGTCCCTTGGCCTAGGTAACCGTTCGAGGAAACTACACCTTGTCGACAAGTTGTCCAATGACCGTTTTCCTTTGAACTTAGTTGATTTGGGTCATTTGGCCGTATCGTTGCGATAAACATTAATCGATTCATTCATTGTTTTGCATAGACCAAGTATGATTGTATAAGAAAGCATGTTTTCCATTTTCAAAATCGGCAGTTCGTTAACAAGTGTTTCGTGAAGTATCGTGCCACGATTTCATTGATTCTACACTATTATGACAAGTATTTATTTTACTTCATATATTGAGTTTTGAAGTAGAGGGACGGGACGAAGGAGGTCAGCCACTCGCCTTAGGCTTGCTTCAAGCGAGCGACCGGTTGGCTGCGCTGTCGTCGCCTACGCGATCACCTGCAATCGCATAAGCAACTGATTAGAACACTGTGTATTTCAAGGAATTTCGATATGAATGCGAGCTCGAAAATGCATCACGAAAACCCATCGAAAACATTCACGAAAAGCGCATTCACAAAAATGAAAGCCAAAGCCAAATCAAGTGCGGCATGAAAACCAGAGCAACGGGAGGTCTCTCCCGACTCAGCCGCAGAGCCAATCCTCGAGGCGCAACCCACTGAATATGGGACTTGGTTCCGAAGAAGCCATTCCATAACGTGGAATGGATCTTAATTCAACCGTTCCCGTTCGATTGACTCGGCCGATTCCGACCTATCGGTCCCGACCGAATCGATAGCGACAGTGTTCCTTTCTCGTGCACCCCGTGGACGGAGACGGGGCATGATGTAGGGACGGGGCACTACATCATAACCAACTAATAAAAAATTTCGTCCTCGAAACTTAAAGATGAAACCTACCTCTACGAGAACAATGAAGGGAATTTATCCTTCATCTCCGATTCAAGCTCCCACGTCGACTCTTCGACCGAGTGGTTCTTCCAGAGGACGCGGACGAGAGGGATCGCTCGATTTCGCAGCAACTTATCCTTGCGTTCTAAGATTTGAACTGGCTCTTCAACGTAGGATAAGTCTGACTTTAGCTCCAGCTGGCCAAAATCTACCACGTGGCTAGGGTCGTGCACGTACTTCCGCAACTGAGAGACATGGAAGACATTGTGTACACCTTCAAGCGCCGGCGGTAGGGCAATTTTGTAGGCCACTGGCATGACCCGTTCAAGTATCTCGAACGGCCCAACGGATCTCGGACTCAACTTTCCTTTCGCGCCGAACCGAGTAACTCCTCGCATGGGCGACACTTTGAGAAATACGTGATCGCCTACTAGAAACTCGAGCGGTCGACGATGAATGTCCGCATAGCTTTTCTGACGACTCTGCGCGGTCTTTAATCTTTCCCGAATGAGCTTGACCTTTTCCACAGTCTGTTCCACCAGCTCCGGGCCGAGTATCTGCCGTTCCCCGACTTCATCCCAGCAAATGGGCGATCTGCACTTCCGGCCGTACAAAGCTTCATACGGTGCCATTTGGATGCTGGATTGGTAGCTATTGTTGTATGCAAATTTCGCCAGCGGTAGGTGGACGTCCCAGCTTGATTTGAAGTCAATTGCGCAGAGCCGTAGCATGTCTTCGAGAATCTGGTTGACGCGCTCCGTTTGGCCGTCGGTCTGAGGATGGTAAGCTGAGCTGAACTGCAACTTGGTTTCCAGCGCCGACTGAAGGCTACTCCAGAATCGCGACATGAACCGTGAATCCCGATCAGAGACGATGGATACTGGAACTCCGTGCAGCCGTACTATCTCGTCAAGATAAATCTGCGCCAGGCGATCAACGCTCCAAGTAACTTTGATGGCGATAAAGTGCGCTGACTTGGTTAATCGATGACGATGACCCAGATGGCGTCGTTCCCCCGTGGTGTCTTCGACAGGCCAACAATAAAATCCATAGTGACATGATCCCATTTCCACTCGGGAATAGCGAGGTTCGGCATCTTCCTGCCCGGTCGTTGATGCTCAGCTTTTACCTGCTGACAGGCCATGCATTGCGACACGAAGAGCGCCACATCTCTCTTCATCCCGTGCCACCAAAAGGTCGTGTGGAGGTCCTTATACATCTTGGTACTGCCTGGATGCAAAGTGTATTTTGCATAGTGCGCCTCCGATAGGATCTCCTTTCTGAGTTCTGAATCGTCCGGAACGCATAGCCTACCCTTCAATCGAAGCACGCCGGTTTCGTCTTCCGCAAAGTCGGTCGTCCTGTTTGTCGAAATTAGCTCTCGCACTTTCTTCAGGTACGGATCGTTCGTCTGAGCGGTCTTGATCTTTTCAAGCAAGCTCGGCTCTAACTGCAACTTTGCCAACTGCACATTCCGGAATCTGACTCGGAGCTCGATGCCCATCTCTTCTAGGTCGCGTAGCAATCTGGGGTCGATGGATAACGAGGTAATGTACTTCCGACTCAACGCGTCCGCCACAACATTTCCCTTTTCCGGTGTATAGTCGATAGTCAAGTCGTAGTCCTTGATCAGTTCAAGCCAGCGCCTCTGCCGCAAGTTCAGTTCCCTCTGCGTAAATAGATACTTGAGGCTCTTATGATCGGTGTAGATCGTGCACGCCATGCCATAGAGATAGTGACGCCACAATTTCAACGCAAACACAATCGCCGCTAACTCCAGGTCGTGCGTGGGATAATTCTTCTCGTACGGCTTTAGCTGTCGGGAAGCAAAAGATATCACCTTGTTCCGCTGCATCAGCACACACCCCAAGCCCTGACCGGACGCATCGCTGAATATCTGGAAACCCTCAGTCCCTTCTGGAAGTGCGAGTATCGGGGCCGAGACGAGCCGTTGCTTTAATTCTTGGAATGAAGCTTCACAATCGTCTGACCATTCGAATGCGACTCCTTTCTGGGTGAGGCGAGTCAGAGGCGATGCTATTTTTGCAAAGTCTTTCACGAAGCGTCAATAGTATCCCGCTAAGCCAAGAAAACTTCAAATCTTGCTGACGGACGTTGGCCGCTTCCAATCGACGACGGCTTCAACTTTCTTCGGGTCGACCGCGATGCCTTCAGCAGAAATGATGTGTCCGAGAAATGAGACGCTGCTAAGCCAAAATTCATATTTGCTTCGCTTCGCTTCGCATACAATTGATTTTCTCGAAGAGTCTGAAGCACGGTCCGCAGATGCTCAGTGTGTTGCTGTCTATTCTTCGAGTAAACGAGTATATCGTCGATAAAGACTACTATGAACTTGTCGAGGAATGGTCGAAACATCCGATTCATTAAATCCATGAAAGCAGCAGGGGCGTTCGTTAGGCCGAACGGTATTACCAGGAACTCGTAATGGCTGTATCGAGTGCGGAAGGTAGACTTCGGCACATCGTCCGGCTTGATCTTGAGTTGATGGTAACCCGAACGCAGATCGATTTTAGAGAACACCGTGGCTCCTTGAAGCTGATCAAACAAATCATCTATGCGTGGCAGGGGGTATTTGTTCTGGACGGTGGCTTTATTCAGCTTGCGGTAGTCGATACAAATACGCATAGAGCCATCCTTCTTCTTGACAAACAGCACGGGCGCTCCCCACGGCGAGACGCTGGGTCGGATGAATCCCTTGTCGAGCAATTCCTGTAACTGCACCTTGAGTTCCTTAAGCTCTGCAGGGGCTATTCTGTACGGGGTCTTCAAGATCGGTCGAGTGTCGGGGAAGGTATCGATAGTGAACTCAATCTCTCGATCGGGCGGCATGCCGGGCAACTCGTCCGGGAACACATCGGGGAATTCTGCCACAACGTCGGTCTGACCCGCATTTGCACCATCCTGTCGCATGTCTCGAACGGAAGCTAGATAGCCTTCACACCCAGAATGCAGCATCCGTCGAGCAGATATTGCAGAGATCACCATGCAGGTCGGCGACGCCTCACCATACGAGTAGCAGAATTCAGGCACTCCCGGTATGCGGAATGTGACCTTCTTTTCAGCGCAGTCTATGGTTGTATTGCACGGACCGAGCCAATCCATCCCCAGGATGATATCGTAGTCCTTAATATTTAGAACTATCGCATCGAGACTGACCCTTTGACCACCTATACAGATAACTCCGTCCCCGCAGACTAAATTTGCAGCTAGTGGCATACCCGACGGGATGTTAACAGTGAGCTCAAGACCGAGCGGTGTCAGGGGAAATTTGTGCTCGGCGGCAAAGTCCGCCGATATGAAACTATGCGTGGTACCTGAATCAAACAATACACGAGCAGTTTTATTATTGAATTACAGTATACCTGTCACGACTGTATCAGATGCGAATACTTCGTCTCGGATCATGGCGTAGACGCGGCCCTGAGCATTAGGGCGACGGTCTTGGCCATCTTGTTGTGCGGTCGGTGGAGCCCGAGGTGCTTGGCCTCGGTTCTGATTATGTTGTCGTAGGCGCTGGTTTGACTTCTCCGGGCAGTCACGTACGGTATGGTCGGCTCGGCCGCACCCGAGGCACGTACCATTCTTCAATCGACACTCGCTGATCAAGTGCCCCACTTTGTGGCAGAATGTGCAAACTACTCGATCCTTCGTCTGGTTGCCGGCTCCGTTGTCGCGATTTTGATGCTTGTGTGCGTTGTTGCCTCCCGCATTACTATGGCGTTTGTTATTAAAGTGAACAGCGCCGGTAGTAGTAGGAGGATACTCAGACTCCAGACGGATGGCGTGGTTGAGTGCCTCGCCCATGGTTTTGTATTCGGCCACCGAAACATGCGCACGGATAGTTGAACGCAGGCCCACTTCGAATCGTCGAGCTCGACTTGCGGTGGTAGGCAGATAGTCTCCAGCAAACTTGGCCAGTTTGTTGAATTCGGCCGCGTACTGCCTTACAGTCATACTCCCTTGCCTCAGTTGCATGAATTCATTTTCCTTTTCCTGTCGCACGGCTGCTGAAAGATATTCTGTCTCGAACGCACTTTTGAATGTAGTCCAGGAGATTGTCGCCGTCTCGTCTTCACGTCGAATAGCCCGCTTCTGCACAGCCCACCAATCGTGCGCGTTCATTCGAAGTAGAAGTTGAGCACACGCGACTTTCTTCGAGTCCTCGACACCCAGAAGCTCAAACTTATCTTCCAGCTCCTCCAGCCAGTCGATCGCCACTGCGGGATCTTCTGTGCCGTTGAAAGAAGTGCGGCAGCTTTTAGTGAATTTTGACACGTTGAAGTTAGAACTTCTCGGTGCTGCAGGTGAGAGCACGGGCGCCTCTGGTTCAGCTTCGTTAGATCGAACTGCAGGCTGGGTCACGACAGGTGTCATCGTTGAGTTGTTGTTGTTGCCGACGACAGACTGTATGATCTGCTGGAGGGTATTCAGCTGCTGCTGCTGCAGCTGGAATTGAGCCTCGAACCGATTCTCAAATTGAGTCTGACGAGCCTCCGCTTGCTGACGATGGAGCTCGTTTTGACGTTGCTGCATTTCAAGCATCTGCAGCATACGTTGCATCGGGTCGCCGGAAGGTCCGGCTACAGTAGGCGTCTTTTCCGTTGGGTTGACGGAACGCTCGGGTCTAGAAGTACTCGAGCCGCTGGAAATGCTCGTCTCGTCTTCCGCCTGAGCTCCCGTAACTGCAGGGAAAAAGGAAAGGCAACTCTCGTTAGTTTCAGAAAATGTCCTGGGTTCAGCGTATGGAACAACTTTTCTCATCGACATGAGGTCAACGGTCGGAGACTAGAATTCGACACTAGAGGCCAAGGACGTAAAGCCGGGCTCTGATACCATTATGTCATGCCCCGATTCCGTCGAATCGATAGTCGTCCCCCAAGCGTGATGCCGTGCGAACCTAATTTGCGAACGCACAAGGCACTAGTCATAAGGCAATCCGAGACACGAGATCTAAGAGAATACGCAGACAAATTGAATCACACAATAAGTAAAGGAACTTGATTCTTTATTGATAATGAACATCATTTACAGACTCTGGTACAAGACTCATTGTCGCGCGGGCTACAACATGACTCGATTACAAAAGAGTGCCGACGATATAGTTGTTCCATATATTGTACACATCCCTCAATATACACAAGTACTCCAGTGACCTGGATGGGAGGGACGCTGAGTCATCTTCCTTGGACTGTCGAGAGCCTTCAAAGTGGAGTCGCTGAGAGAGAGAGTCTTCGACGCACGGCCGAAGCTTCAAAGGTCACGAACGTCGCCGAGCTAGTTGGCGCATCCTTCCTGGTTCGCGGGACCTGCAAAGAGCGAGGATCAGCACGAAACACATGTACTGGCGAATGGCTAATTAAATTCAAGCTCTAGCATTTGATTCAAGAAGTTTCATAAACATGTTAGCTAGCTATTTCAATGATCTTTCTAACCGTCCTACTCGATTTGCATGTTAACATGTTTTGAGGCAAGCATATGAAATTGTATAACATTGAGCAACTATCATATTCACCCCGTGCCACGTACATTTGTTAAGTAGGAAGAAGGGTGTGAAGGCCACTGGCAATTTCAAGCCATCGCGGACATATAGCTGAGTTAGACGGCGACCCTTTCGCGTCGGGTAGCGAGCCCTGTGCGAAAGTTCCCGCATAACTCGAGCCGATGAAGGCTGGTACTTGCTATACACTCGTTCCTCCCGGGCCGAATCGGTCCCTTGGCCTAGGTAACCGTTCGAGGAAACTACACCTTGTCGACAAGTTGTCCAATGACCGTTTTCCTTTGAACTTAGTTGATTTGGGTCATTTGGCCATATCGTTGCGATAAACATTAATCGATTCATTCATTGTTTTGCATAGACCAAGTATGATTGTATAAGAAAGCATGTTTTCTATTTCCAAAATTGGCAGTTCGTTAACAAGTATTTCGTGAAGTATCGTGCCACGATTTCATTGAATCTACACTATTATGACAAGCATTTATTTTACTTCACATATTGAGTTTTGAAGTAGAGGGACGGGACGAAGGAGGTCAGCCACTCGCCTTAGGCTTGCTTCAAGCGAGCGACCAGTTGGCTGCGCTGTCGTCGCCTATGCGATCACCTGCAATCACATAAGCAACTGATTAGAACACTGTGTATTTCAAGGAATTTCGATATGAATGCGAGCTCGAAAACGCATCACGAAAACCCATCAAAAACATTCACGAAAAGCGCATTCACAAAAACGAAAGCCAAAGCCAAATCAAGTGCGGCATGAGAACCAGAGCAACGGGAGGTCTCTCCCGACTCAGCCGCAGAGCCAATCCTCAAGGCGCAACCCGCTGAATATGGGACTTGATTCCGAAGAAGCCATTCCATAACGTGGAATGGATCTTAATTCAACCGTTCCCGTTCGATTGACTCGTCCGATTTCGACCTATCAGTCCCGACTGAATCGATAGCGACAGTGTTCCTTTCTCGCGCACCCCGTGGACGGAGACGGGGCACGATGTAGGGACGGGGCACTACACGGAGGAGGTTCGACGATCGGGTTTTTCGGCTGGGGCGGATCTGATGACCGGCGATCGAGCGGCGCAAGGAGAGGAGCCCAGCGCAGATCCGGCGTTGGCGAACGTGGTCGCAGTGGCCGGCTGCGTCCTGCGCGCGGAAGAGAGGTTGAGGCGGATGTGGTTCAGGAGGATGCCGCAACGGCTGAGCCGAGGCGGTGCTGGATCTTGGCGAAGGTAGTGAGTCCCAACGGCGGCGACGGACGGCCGTGAGGGCACTGCACGGAGAACGGCTTGGGGGCGGAGATAGGCGCGGGAGCGCTGCTCCGAACGAAGGGCGCGACGGCGCGCTGACTGCTCGGGGCGACCATCGGGAATGGTGGGGAAATTTGACACCGGACCTGGGCAGCTCGGCCAAGATCAAGGCCAAGGGGGGTCTTGGCACAGCGGAGAGGAATCTCCGGCGTGGAGGTCGCATGCTCGCGGGACGAGGCGGATGAAGTCGACTCACGGCGGAGGGCAAACGCACCGAGTCCGGCGAGGAGGTACGTGGCGGCGATGGTTTTAATTTGTTTATATTTTTGGTGGTGGTGCTGTGGTTTTTGGGGCGGACGTTGCTGGTCGCGACTGATTCTGTGGGTTTAGGGGATGGTGGAGATGATGTGATCGGGTCTGGGTGATCGGCCGGAGTGGCCGGGATGGTGGTGATGGTGAAGATGTTGGCGATGGTGTTGATGGTGATGACGGTGGAGACGGGGGTGGTGGCTATGGCAGGAAGTCGGGTTATGGACGGGAAGCGGGTCGGAGTTCAGAAGGAGGTGGAGTTCTGGTGGGTTCGTACTATCGTGTCGGGCTCCCGACATGATAGATGAGGGATTGGGTAGTCCGGGATTGTCTGACGGGACATAGATATGTATTTGTAGAAGAAGAATATGGTGGAAGGGAATGGCGACACCGACACGATGCACATCTGGTTTGTGGAGGATTTTTTTATGGATTGTGGAATTATTTATGGATGAGTACCTCTCCTTATATAGGAGGTGGGAAATTTCCAGTTGGATAGGATTGGGAGAATTTAAATTCCCCATAGATAAATTCCATATTAATTCAAATCGATTTAAAATCCAATTCAATATAAATAAAACTTATCTTTAATTTAAAAGCTATTTAAAATAAGGCCAATAAAATCTTTTCCAATTTAATTTATCAAAATTAAGTAAAACAAAATTTTCAATATTTTTTTCATAAATATTAAAATATAACATTAATTAATTTCGAAAATCAAGATAATACTTAAATATTAAATCATAAAATAGATTTTTATAAACAACAAAATATATTACTATACAATTTTCAAATTTCGCAAATATCTAGAATATATTTTATTTAAACCAAATTTTTTCCAAATCACTACTTATTTTTAAACAACGAACAAGGTAACTCTTTTATACAAAATAAAAATATTATTTTGAAAACTAAAATTCTTCTATATAAATAAAATCTCTAATAAAAATGTTTTACAAAAATATGTATCTCGCACATATTTGCACTCGACGAGCAATTTACGAAATACGTTGTTTGCGCACAACGTACAATACAAAATAATAATAAAAATCAGTACCAATTTATTTAAAGAAATAATAGTAGAAATTTAGGGGTTTTACACAAACAATATAAAAGAGGTACTTCACCCCAATATTTTTTGAATTTGGCTTCCATATTTCTCACCGCATATTCAAAATTTGGATGATCTCTATATTTAAAAAATAAATAAGACATGTTACAAAGTTCACGTAAAGCTAAGCAAGATGTGGGATAATAAACACCAGAAAGAATACATGTAGCATTGTAAAAAACTTCTAAAAATTCACAAACACTTTCAGCTGCTACCCAATCATCAGTAGTAGCTTAATAGTCAAAGCTGACATCCGAAGTACAATAATATGTAATAGCATTCTTAAAAGAAATTACAGATTTCAACATCATGTAGGTGGAGTTCCACCTATTTGGTATATCCTTCACAAATCTTTTAAAAGTAATACCAAAATGTGCGCACGTGCATGCAAAACTTTGTTGTCTACTTAGAGACGAGTTTAGGTGGAGCAAACATTGTCGTAGAGTGTCTAAATAGGGACCAAAAAATTGTAAACATTCTTTAACAACTAAGTTAATTATATGGCAAACACACCTAACATGCAAAAGTCTACCTTCTAAAATAGGCTGAAAAATCACTGACAAAGAAGACATAGCAGCAATATTGTTTGATGCATTGTCCAAAGAGATAGAAAAATTTTTATGGTGAAAATCATATTCACACACGTGTTTTGAAATCTCACTTGAAATTACAGCGCCCATGTGTGGACATTCTATAATTTTAAGACAGATGATGCATTTTTGTAACATCCATTGTGCATCTATATAGTGTGCAGTAATATAAATGTAAGCATAACTCCACTTAGTAGTCCAAATATCAGAAGTAATAGACAACTTACTAACATTTTGAAAATTCGCTTTCAAAGCGGCTTTCCGCTCGTTAAAGAGACGAATAGCCTCATTTCGAGCTTGTTGTCTACTCACTCTAGTAAAGAAGGGGTTTAGAGAAATTGATGCATAATCTCGTAAAGATTCGCTTTCACCCGTCGTGAAAGGAAGTTTTTCACGAATAATATGTTTAGTTAATTCAGTTTTATGCCGAGCAGCTGAGTAAGTAAAGTTACCTATTGAAGATCCGGTGGTGCCAAAGCTTATTTGGGTTTGGGACGCTTGAAGTGTGTTCTTCCCGTAGCAAGTGTCGTAGTGTCTGGATATGGTTCCGGTGCCACCGCCCTTCTTCCATGCGTACTGGTTGTAACATTTTTTGCATTGCGCCTTGTACGGTATTGGTTCACCCTTGGCATCTAAAACAAGCGAACCATCAGGATGAGTTTCAAAAATCAAAGTAAAATATTTCCAATACTTGGACCTTTTTTTTCTTTTCAGGACGTTGGGTGGAACTAGCGACTTCCGGAGGAGATGGTTGGAACCCCTCCGGAATCGGATTGGTTGCTACTTGCTCAGGTGGAATTTGAGTACCGTCAAAAAAAGTATTAAAAAATTGGTAAGTCTGTCCAGCAAGATCAGGTGGGTTTGAACCTTCACCAGGCATATATAAAATAAAATAAAGTAAAACTTTGTTAGAAAAAAGTAAGGGATTGAGAGGAAAATCGGAAAGCCGTAGAGCCGGAATGGAGTTGGGAGGGAGATCGGGAAGCCGTAGAGCACCAGAGCACCGGGAGGGAAAGCCGTAGAACACCGTAGAGAAATATTTGTAATGAGTTGTGTTTGAAAAATGGAATTTTTGGCCTATTTATAGAAATTTTTCAGGATTATTTTGATAATTTTGGGCCCAAAATGACCAAAATGTCCCTCCCAACGTTTTAAAAACGGCTATATGGGAGGGGCATTTTGGTAAAAGAACCCCCCCCCCCCCAAACGGTCGGCTAAATTTAAAAAAAATAAAAATAAAAATAAAATTTGAACCGCTCAGCCCAACGGTCGGCTGGACCGGTCCAACCGGGCTGGGCTTCGGGCCGGGCCAACAACTGAATAAAAAAAAAAAATTGGGCCGGGCTCGGGCTGAGGGGGGGGGGGGGGGGGGGGGGGGAGGCCCGACCCGACCTGTTGGGGGGTGGGGGGCCGGGCCGGGCTGATTTGACCGTGGGCCGGTCCGGGCATGGGCCGGGTACCGGGCTAACCGGCCCAACCTTCAACTTGATCTGAGAATTAAAAGATGTGGATATTGTTGTAAACAAATGACGGCCGAATCGATAGAAAAATTGCATGCGTCAGACATCACTAACGTGACGGTCTTTTATTGATTCCCGTACTTCTTTGCTAGCATCGGATAGAGTCAATAGGAGCATTACCGGCCCTGAGTTAGTGGGGGCCCTAGGCAAATTTTTAAAATGGGGCCCATATATAATATAAAAAAATTGAACTACAAAATGATACAGCTAAGGCTAGAACCGAGGACCTCTTATGTACAAGTATAAGAAACTACCACTACAAAACAAATGTTTTATGATGAAGGAGAATCATATTATATATTAGTTCTATTTTCAATATATGATTACTAATATCTATATATTTAAATTAATTTTTTTAGGCCCCCAAATTTTATGGGGTCCTGGACGGTCGTCCTGGCCGTCCTGAGCTAGGGCCGGCCCTGAATAGGAGACCGTCACTTCTGTGCGATCTGGCTCACGCGGTTTTCCTCTGTTCAGTAGTACATTATTGTAAAACTCCTGCAAATAGGGAAGCTCTCCAAATATATCACTTTATGAGCAACATTTATGGAAAGGATTGATATATGAAGTATACAGAAATTTTCACCTAAAGTATTTAAGTTTTGAGAAATTCCACATGAAAAAAATAGTTTAGAAAATTTATACAAAGAGAATACAAACGTCCTTATTAAGAACGGTTTAGTTGAATACAAAATTTATGTGATGATTCATGTACAAAAAATATCGTTGCTATCAGCGTCTCCTTTTTTTTTTTATTAAAAACAACCAAAAGTCCTTAGCGTCTCCCATCTTTTTTTATTAAAAACAACCAAAAGTCCTTAGTAAACACGTTTTCAGTTCCGAAAACGTCTTTAGTAAGGGTAAAGTGCATTTAAATCCTCCTTAGATGTTACAAAAACGCAATTAAAGATTCCATGATTTGAAAAACCCACTCTGTTTCGATTTTGCTCAATTCATCCCTCCCGTTGTTAATTACCGTTAAAATGGCCTAAAAAGACGATTTTATCCCTCCCTCACTCCCCCTCTCTCTCCGGTGGTGGGGGCGGGCGGGCGCCGGCGGAGGGAGGAGGGGGGGGGGGGTCGGGGGGGGGGGGGGGGGGGGGCGGGCGCTCGCCGGCGACGGAAGGAGGGCGGGCGCTCGCCGGCGGAGGAGGAGAGGGGTGGGGGTCGGAGGTGGCTGGCGCGGGGGAGGGGGGGGGGGAGGTAGGGGTAGGGGGCTGGAGGGGGTAGTTTAGCCATTATTTTTATTTTTTTTGAAAAAAAGTGTAACTAACGGCATTTTTAACGGCCACTTAACGGAAAGGGCCATTCTGAGCAAAAACAGAATCTATGGAGGTCCATACTGCTTAAGTTTTCTAAAAGATCTTATTTTGCGAACTAGGCAAATCTAGGGAGGGTTTAAATGCACTTTACCCCTTTAGTAAAGTAGTTTTTCTTTATTTTAATGTTTCTATATGTTTATTAAATTTATAGTTGTTGGAAAAGCAAACAGGTAGAACAAACACAAAAGAACACAAATATACGTGCTTCGGTTGCCCGTGTAGCAACCTATGCACGGGAGAAAAGAGGAAGCTTTTCTTTATTTTCCTAATATATAGAGAGTACAATGTCTGTGTTTTTATAGGAGTGCAACAAGCAATAGATAAGCAATAGATAGCTGCAACAACAAGCAGATAGCAACAAATCATCAACAGAATTAGTTTCAAATTCCCCCACCATACAGTTACCACTCCCAACAGATATCGGATATATTTTTTGATATCTTCTCTTCTCCAACAACACTCCCCCTCAAGTTGGAGCGAAGATATCAATCGAGCCCAACTTGGAGAGTATCTCGGTAAATTTGGGAGTAGGAAGGCCCTTTGTAAAATTGTCAGCCAACTGATCAGCATTTCGGACTTCAGAAGTACAAACAATATTGCCTTGCACCTTTTCTCGTACATAATGACAATCAACTTCAATATGCTTGGTACACTCATGAAAAACTGGATTTTTTGCAATGTGCATAGCAGCTTGATTGTCATAGAACAATATTGTTGGTTTAGGTGAATCAAAACCCAAGTCTCCCAACAGAGCTCGAAGCTAAACAATCTCACAAGTCGTCGAGGCCATAGCCCTATATTCTTCTTCAGCACTTGAACAAGCAATCACATTTTGCTTTTTACTTTTCCAGGTGACTAAATTTCCTCCAACGAAAGTACAATAACCTGTCGTAGATCTTTGATCAACTGGACTTCCTGCCCAATCACCATCATTGTAAGCCGTGATGGAATGATACCCATTGTTGCGCATCCATATACCTCTTCCTGGTGAACCCTTCAAATAGAGCAATATTCGAGTAACTGCATCCATATGATGTGTCCTCGAAGAATGCATAAAACGACTAACCAAATTAACAGCATAAGAGATATCCGGCCGGTAATGGTTAGATAGATGAGTCTACCGACCAACCTCTGAAACTGTAAAACATTAGAAAGCAATTCACCTTTATCATTTAACTTAGTGCCACTATCAATAGGCGTAGCAGATGGTCTTATGGCCAACTTCCCTGTTTCTTGTAATAGGTCCAACACATATTTCCTTTTATTGAGAAATAAACCTCTTTTTGAGTAGGCAACTTACAATCCTAGGAAATACTTTAAAATTCGCAAGTCTTTAATAGCAAAGGTTGTATGTAGTAAGTGCTTGAGCTTTGAAATCTCTTCCTGATTGCTTCCTGTGATAATCAAATCATCAACATAAATTAAAACGATAACTATGCCAGATGTGTAATTTCGTACAAACAAAAATGGGTCTGCAGAACTACATCGTAGCCCATGTTGGACTACAACTGAACTCAAGTTTGCATACCAAGCTCTTGGGAATTGCTTAAGCCCGTATATTGCCTTTTTCAACTTGCAAACTAAGCCCACTTTAGTTTCTTGCCTGTGTCCAGGTGGAATGCTCATAGACACCTCTTCTTCCAGATTGTCGTTTAAAAAAGTATTTTTTTACAACCATTTGAAATAACTTCCAGTCCTGATTAACTGCTAGAGAGGGGAACTTTGAAGGATTCATCTTTGCAACTGGCGCAAAGGTTTCTTTATAGTCTTCTCCATAAACTTGGGTGAAACCGCTAGTAACAAGCCTTGCCTTGTGTCGTTTCAAAGTGTCATCATTTATGTATTTATTTTTGTACACCCAACTATTTTTCTTCCTCGAGGCAAATTAACAATTTTCCACGTCTCATTTTTTTATCTAGAGCTTCGAGGTTCTCTTGCATAGCTTTCTTCCATTCAGGAATGAGTTTTGCTTTTCGATAAGATTTAGGCTCTTGATGACTGTTAACTGAACTCAAAAAAGGAAAGTGAGACCGACTAGTATTACATTATGTCAAATAATCCTGCACATGTTGAGCTACAGTGTGATAAGTGAAAAAAAATCTTTCATTCTATCAGGCGCACGCGTTTGTCTACTTGATCTTCGAGGACCATCTATAGGTGGTACCTCCATATTGGAGGCATCATTAGTTAGAGTCTCCATTGATGGACTGTTGGTAGTTTATGCTAAAGCATCATTAGAAACAACAGGAAGTGGTACTAAATTGGATAAAGACTCCCCCTGGGAACTATTCCCAGGTTCGTTTTCATCCATAAAATAGGGCTCAGTTTCAACAAATCGAACATCACGAGACAATAACTTTTCATAAGGAAGGATCATAACACATATATCCCTTTTGTGTTGAAGAGTACGCAAAAAGATGCACCGTCGATATTGAGGGTCTAACTTATCGTGATGTATTGCTTGTTGATGCACATAACAAACGCATCCAAAAACTTGCAAATGGAGATGTCGGGTTTCTGGTTTTTTAGGCAGTTAATGAGATATGTTGCAGTCAAGACTGTTGGAGTTGGTGGGGTTCCCAATCTATATGGAGAAGATCTCGGAGTGCGACGAGCGCCGTTCGTGTGTCGAAGAAGCTCGGAGAGGAAGCGGAGCTGCTGATGGAGCTACAGGGAGCTGCTGGAAGCGGGGGGCCGAGTTCGGGCCGAACTCTGCCCCAGGCAGAGTTCTGGCCGAACTCTGCCTCCCCATTCCAGAATGTGGTCGGCCAGTGCTAGCTGGTTGCCCGACACAGAGTTCTGGCCGAACTCTGTGTCGTCGGGGCTGAAGCGAATTTTCGGGTAATTTTTCACCATCGGATCTTATCAAACGGTCCAGGCTTGTTGCGGGATTAGGGAGTTAAGTTGGGATTTCCAAACCCTAACTCTGTAGGCAACACAATTGTGGAGAACACAACTTGGAGAGAAAAGGAGGCAAGAGTGCCATTACAACTTCGGGAGAGAAGACGGAGGATTGAAGGTCGTTTTCGAAGGAGATCGTGTTTCGGGTAATCTCTACTCGTCGTTCTCGCTCTTCGTAGCCTTGTAATCATTGTTCTTACTTCTGAGTGTTGTGGGGATCCGATTTGGATCGGAAGGAGTTTGTAGAGGGTGTAATTCTTCTATTCCATTAGTAGAGGCTTCTCAGGGTTGGACTCCAATCGTCCCGTGGTTTTTTCCGCAAGGGTTTTCCACGTCAAAAATTCTCTGTGTCTGCGTGAATTGTTTTGTGTGGTTGTTTTTGGGTTCGTGCGTTGTATTGCTCGGTCCTCTCGCAGGTACTCTCCGGTTTGGAAAAAGATTTTCGTGCTTCTTTCCCATCAGAGTGGTATCAAAGCCAGGTTCTGGAATTCAGAAGGAGTGTCAGTAGTTGACAGAGAAACTAAAGAGGAGAGATGGACGCGAAGCCGGTGCGCATGGTGAATCTGAACGGCACAAACTATCACTATTGGCGGAGCAAGATGAAAGATTTGCTGTTCGTCAAGAAGCTGCATCTACCCGTGTTTGCATCCGAGAAGCCCAGTGATAAATTCGAGGAGGACTGGACATTCGAGCATATACAGGTGTGTGGATACATACGACAGTTTGTGGACGAGAACGTGTACAATCACGTTGCCAATATTGAGCATGCGAAGACGTTGTAGGATAAGCTGGAATTCTTGTATGCGAAGAAGACCGGGGTAAACAAGTTGTTCCTGATCCGAACGATGATGGGCTTGCGATACAAGGATGGGGCGTCTATTTCGGATCACTTGAGTGAGTTCCAGGGCGTGGTTGACCAGCTATCTTCTGTGGGAGTCAAGTTCGACGACGAAGTTCAGGGACTGTGGCTGCTGTGTACTTTGCCAGACTCGTAGGAGACCGTACGAGTATCTATGATCGCTTCTGCTCCAGAGGGCGTGGTCAGTCTGGAGTTTGCCAAGAGCGGGATGTTGAATGAAGAGATGCGGAGACGTTCTCAGGGCACTTCATCCACATCCCACCACTCAGAGGCACTTGTTTCAGAGAGCCGCGGAAGGGGCAAAAGCAGGAGTCCAGGTGGTGGCAGAGACAAGAGCAGGGAAAAGTCCAAGGGTCGTTACGAGGACTCAGAGTGTTACCATTACGGTAAGAAGGGCCATATCAAGCAAAATTGTTTCGCTTGGAAGAGAGAGAAGAAGGGCGACAAGGGGAAGCAAGAAGAGAATACTACAGCGGCGGCCTCGGTACATGGAGGCAATGTGATCGTCGTAGGTAATGAGGTCATTACTAACCTCGCCTGCGATGACAATTCTTGGCTGGTGGACTCAGGGGCTTCAGCACATGTATCTCACAACAGGGCACTATTTGCCACTTACACCACAGGCAACTGTGGAGTGTTGAAGATGGGCAACGGAGATGTGTCGAAGGCGGTTGCCGTTGGAGATGTGCATTTGAGAACGAAGATGGGTACGGTTCTTGTTCTCAAGGATGTTCGTCATATCCCTGATATCCGTTTCAACCTGGTGTCGGTTGGAAGGCTGGATGACGAGGGATTCTTCGGTCTCTTCGGGAACAGTCAGTGGAAGCTTTCCAGGGGTTCGATGGTGATTGCCAGAGGAAGCAAGAAGTCCAGTCTCTACTATATGGAGGGGAGCGCAGAGGGGGCACAAGAGGTGAACGCGGTCAGTGATGCGTCTACCGAGTTGTGGCACAGACGGCTCGGCCATATCAGTGAGAAGGGAATGAGCTACTTGGTGAACAAAAAGGTGATTCCGGGGCTCAAGTCTACAAAGTTGGAGAAGTGTACGCACTGTTTAGCTGGGAAGCAAAATAGGGTGTCTTTCCAAAGTCACCCAAGTTCGAGGAAGCCGGCGTTGCTCGAGTTGATTCACTCGGATGTCTGCGATCCTATGAAGGTAAAATCTCTTGGTGGTGCTTCTTACTTTGTAACCTTTATTGATGACTGTTCCAGGAAGGTTTGGGTCTATGCCTTAAAGACCAAGGATCAGGTGCTGCCTACTTTCAAGGAGTTTCAGGCCTCTGTTGAAAGGGAGACGGGCAAGAAGTTGTTGTGTGTTCGGTCCGACAATGGCGGCGAATACATCGGTCCCTTTGATGCGTATTACAGAGAGCAAGGGATACGACACCAGAAGACTCCGCCAAAGACACCTCAGCTCAATGGTGTAGCGGAGCGCATGAACAGGACACTGATGGAGAGGGTGCGGTATTTGCGGTCAGAAGCAAACTTGCCGGGCAGTTACTGGGGTGAGGCTCTTCTCACAGCTGCTTATGTTATTAATTTGTCTCCTAGTGCTCCTTTGCAAGGTGATATGCCTGATAAAGTATGGTACGGCAAAGAGCCGTCATACAATCACCTGCGGGCGTTTGGTTGTAAGGCCTTCGTGCATGTACCGAAGGACAAGAGGACCAAACTTGAGCCGAAGACGAGGCGATGCGTCTTTGTCGGCTACGGTCGGGATGAGTTTGGCTATAGACTCTACGACCCAGTGGAAGGAAAGCTCTACAGAAGCAGGGACGTGGTGTTCGTCGAGGATCAGACCATGACCAACACTCAGGATTCCGAGACGCCTTCTGAGGCTGAGGAATTGCCTGAGTTAGAGTCATTTCACTTCGAACAGTTTCCAGAGGACATCGCAGAGGATCCAGTTATGGGGGAGCCAGTACATAGAGTTGCTCCCAACCTTGATTATCAGCCTGCTGATGGTGGTCAGGGTGTCCTTCAGGAGGATGAGCATGCCGGGGAGGCAGTTCCTGAAGGGGAGGAGGCTGTCGGTATACAGCCAGCACCAGTGGTTCCTTTGAGGAGGAGTGACAGGGATCGTCGACCATCTACGAGATACTCACCAGATGAGTATGTGCTATTTACTGACGGGGGAGAGCCCAAAATTTTTGCAGAGGCTATGGAAGACGAACACAGGCAGGAGTGGATGGAGGCTATGTAGGAGGAGATGAGTTCCTTGCACACCAATTCCACTTATGATCTGGTGCGGTTGCCAAAGGGCAAGAAGGCTTTAAAGAATCGATGGGTGTTCAGAGTGAAGCAGACGGATGATGCTACTCGCCCTCGATACAAAGCGAGGCTGGTAGTCAAAGGCTACGGTCAGCGAAAAGGCGTGGATTATGATGAGATCTTTTTGCCTGTCGTCAAGCATTCGTCTATTCGAGTGGTGCTAGCATTAGCAGCCAGTCTCGACTTGGAGGTCGAGCAGATGGACGTGAAGACGGCGTTCCTCTACGGTGATCTTGAGGAGGAGTTGTACATGGAGCAGCCAGAGGGATTCTGTGAGAAGGGCAAGTCACATTTGGTCTGCCGGTTGAGGAAGAGCTTGTATGGTCTGAAGCAGGCTCCGAGGCAGTGGTACAGAAAGTTCGAGTCATTTATGGGGGAGCATGGTTATGCACGGATGACGTCGGACCATTGTGCATTTGTGAGATATTTTGCCAAGGATGATTTCATCATTTTGTTGCTCTATGTTGATGATATGCTATTAGTGGGTCGGAATGCCACTAGGATAGCGGAGCTTAAGCGCCAACTGGGCGCGGCCTTCTCTATGAAGGATTTGGGCGCAGCAAAGACTATTCTTGGGATGGAGATCAGCCGAGAGAGAGAGTCCAAGCTGCTACACTTGTCCCAAACGAAGTACATTCACCGGGTACTTCAGCGTTTCGGGATGGACGGGTCGAAGAAAGTGAGTTCCCCCTTCGCGGCTCACTTTAAGCTCACTGAGGAGCAGTATCCATCTACCGAGGACGAAAAGGAAGATATGGAGCGGGTTCCATATGCCTCAGCTGTGGGAAGCCTTATGTATGCTATGGTGTGTACGAGGCCAGATATTGCTCATGCAGTTGGTACGGTTAGCAGGTATCTTTCAAATCCTGGAAGGGTACATTGGAGTATGGTCAAGTGGATTCTACGATATCTTCAGGGCACTGCTGGTTGGAGACTTTCCTTTGGTGGTGATGAACCGAAGTTGGTTGGGTATACCGACGCTGATATGGCAGGAGATGTAGACACGAGGCGATCGACTTCGGGCTACGTGATGATGTTTGCGGGAGGAGCAGTGTCGTGGCAGTCGCGGTTGCAGAAGTGTGTTGCCTTGTCGACGACAGAGGCAGAGTACATTGCGGCAACGGAGGCTTGCAAGGAGCTGTTGTGGATGAAGAAGCTATTGCAGAAAATAGGACTGAAGCAAGAGCAGTATACTTTGCTTTGCGACAGTCAAAATGCTATCCACCTTATGAAGAATCAGACGTTTCATAGCCGGTCCAAACACATCGAGACTCGGTATCATTGGATACGGGATGTGGTTGAGAAGAAGGACGCGGAGCTTGAGAAGGTTCATACAGATGACAACGGAGCAGATACGTTCACGAAGATTCTACCAAGGGGAAAGTTTGAGTACTGCAGGCAGATCGTCGGGATGACGACATCCTCCCCATAGTTGTGAAGAGGGAGATTTGTTGGAGTGGGTGGGGTTCCCAACCTATGTGGAGAAGATCCCGGAGTGCGACGAGCACCGTTCGTGTGTCGAAGAAGCTCGGGGAGGAAGCGGGGCTGCTGATGGAGCTACAGGGAGCTGCTGGAAGCAGGGGGGCCGAGTTCTGGCCGAACTCTGCCTCCCCATTCCAGAATATGGTCGGCCAGTGCTGGTTGCCCGACACAGAGTTCTGGCTGAACTCTGTGTCGTCGGGGCTGAAGCGGGTTTTCGGGTGATTTTTCACCATCGGATCTTATCAAACGGTCCAGGCTTGTTGCGGGATTAGGGAGTTAAGTTGGGATTTCCAAACCCTAACTCTGTAGGAAACACAATTGTGGAGAACACAACTTGGAGAGAAAAGGAGGCAAGAGTGCCATTACAACTTCGGGAGAGAAGACGGAGGATTGAAGGTCGTTTTCGAAGGAGATCGTGTTTCGGGTAATCTCTACTCGTCGTTCTCGCTCTTCGTAGCCTTGTAATCATTGTTCTTACTTCTGAGTGTTGTGGGGATCCGATTTGGATCAGGAGGAGTTTATAGAGGGTGTAATTCTTCTATTCCATTAGTGGAGGCTTCTTAGGGTTGGACTCCGATCGTCCCGTGGTTTTTCTCGCAAGGGTTTTCTACGTCAAAAATTCTCTGTGTCTGCGTGGATTGTTTTGTGTGGTTGTTTTTGGGTTCGTGCGTTGTATTGCTCGGTCCTCTCGCAGGTACTCTCCGGTTTGGGGAAAGGTTTTCGCGCTTCTTTCCTATCAAAGACACCATGAGACCAGTATCGCTTAGGAATGTTCGACTGAAACATAAGAGCTCGAGTGGTTTGAAGAATGTGATGATTTTTCTTTTCAGCCACCCCCCACCACCATTTTGTTGTGGTGTTCCCACACAACTAGTTTGATGAATTATCCCTTGGCTATGTAAGTATTCAGGAAATGATCCTTTGGTATATTCAGTACCATTGTCAAACCGAAAAATCTTGACCTTAGCACCAAACTGAGTCATCACCCTAGTATGAAAATCTTTAAAGACAGTTATAACCTCAGCTTTGGATTTTATCAGATACAATCATGTAGCACGAAAACTATCATCAATAAATAAAACAAAATATTTATATCCATCATAAGAATCAATAGGTGCAGGTCCCCACAAATCAGAGTGGACTAACTCAAACAACTCTTCAGATTCAGACAATGAATTAGAAAAAGGCAAACGAGTTTGTTTAGCAAACTGACAAACAGAACAAACTTCAGAATCATAACGGATGGAGGGACAAAGACTTGACAAAATACAACTTGATGGATGCCCTAATTGCTTATGCAAAATGCGACTCTCGTTTAGGCGGATGGTATGATATGCCTTAGTAGGAGGATTCAGCAAATACAAACCATTCGAGTATATTCCTTCACCAATCATCTTCTTCGTCTTTCGGTCCTTAAAGACAACAGTAGTAGGAGGAAAAAAAATCCAAATATACGTGCTTCGGTTGCCGATGTAGCAACCTACTGCATGGGAATGCGTGCTTCGGTTGCCGGTGTAGCAACCTACTGCACGGGAGAAGAGCGGATGCTTTTCTTTATTTTTCTAATATATGGAGAGTATAATGTCTGTGTTTTTATAGGAGTGCAACAAGCAATAGATAAGCAATAGATAGCTGTAACAACTAGCAGATAGCAACAAATAATCAACAAAATTAGTTTCAAATTCCCCTACCAGAATAGTTACAACTTCCAACAGATATCAGATATATTTTTCGATATCTTCTCTTCTGTTAGATTATTAGATTATATTTGTCGTATCCGTTTCGACGATCTGCCGATCCGTTCAGTCGTGGCTCGATCCTACGGAGTTGATTCTCTATTCTGAGAGAAGAAAGAAAGAAGAGTAGAAGTCTTGTTTTCTTTATTTTGTTTTTTTATCCTCTGTTCTTTAGACCTGTTAAAAAATCTATATATACCCCGTCCATCAGCGGCCGATTCGTCGGAGTTGTACAAAAATTTTGTACACCCGACATCCGCAATGGCAGATGATGCTGCGTCCAGCTACTCCGTCGTGACTGGCGGTGGCGGTGCACACAACCCAAATTATCCTAATCCGAAGGATCCATATTTTTTGAGTTCTGCTGATCAACCGGAAAATATCATTACTCCTATTATTTTCCGTGGACCGAACTATGCTGAGTGGTCTCGGTCGATACGTCTCTCCCTGATCTCTAGGCGAAAGATCACTTTTCTGGAAGGTACTGAAGTCAAACCTGTTCATGATGCTAGTAAATTGCTTGATTGGAGATGCGTGCAAGCGCTATTGGTTTAATGGCTTCTTAATACCATTGATCTGTCTCTGAAAAAATCTTTGCCGTACTTTGAGGAGGTTTATCCATTGTGGAACTTCTTGGAGAAAAGATTTGTTGTTAGCAACGGCACTCGGAAGCAACAAATTAAGGTGGCTTTGGCCGAGTGCAAACAAACGACGTCGATGTTTGTAGAAACATATTTTGGAAATTGACAGTCTTTGTGGGATGAACAAGCTGCTTATTTTCCATTGCCTACTTGTACCTTTGGTGAACTTGCTGCAAAGCTATAGGCTTTGAGGGATGAAGACCACTTTCAGGACTTTATGTATGGGTTGAATGCTGAGTTGGATGGTCATACCCGATCTAATCTTCTGGCTCAGGATCCTCAGCCAAGTTTAGATCGGGCATACCAAACAGTCCGTGAGGAGGAGGATATGCGAAAATCTCAGGTCCAATCCGCTATTGAGGAGGTGCTGGCGCTGGCTATCAAGTCTTCACCTCGTATTTCTACTACTTCTAATAGTAGAACCTCAGATTCCAGGGACAAATCAGGTATGATCTGTACTCATTACAAGAAAACAGGTCATGATGTTGCAACTTGCTTTGCCAAGATTGGCTATCCAGAGTGGTGGGAGACTCGTCCTCGGCGTAAGGACGGACGTGGTGCTGGTGGTGGCAGAGGCCCGGCACCACCGCAGAGATGTGATGGAGGACGTGGTGCTGGTGGCACAGGAGTTGTTCATCATGTCGCTGCTGCTGGTCATGGTGTCCCTGCTGGTCTTGCTGGAAGTTCGGCGGATATGATGCATGGAGGATATCCTTCACCACTCTCAGGTGAACATTGGCAGAAACGGATGAGCTTGCTGGGTAACGACAATTCTTCCAACCCTGGTTCTTCAAAAATGGATCGTATGATGGGTAAGAATTCTTCTGTCCCTTGGATATTCGATACTGGGGCTACTCTTCATGCGACATGCTCTAGTGACTGTTTAGTTAATTACTTTAAGGGCCATGTCTGTCTTGTGATTTTGCCTGATGGAAGCACTATTAAGGCTGTTCTGAGAGGCA
Source organism: Iris pallida (assembly GCA_029216955.1). Taxonomy (NCBI): domain Eukaryota; kingdom Viridiplantae; phylum Streptophyta; class Magnoliopsida; order Asparagales; family Iridaceae; genus Iris; species Iris pallida. The sequence continues at coordinate 246,441 of JANAVB010039929.1, read as the reverse complement.
AAGTATTTTTGACTGCTTCGTTGGTGTTGACGGATGTTCTTTATGCTCCGACATTGTCTTACAATTTAATCTCTGTCTCCCAATTGAATGGTGCCAGAAATTGTGATATGTTATTTACTCCTGATTTGTGTTTTGTTCAGGACCGAAGTACGAGGATGGTGATTGGAGCAGGTGAACAAAGGGGTGGACTTTACTTTTTGGGGGAGGTTCCAGCTTCTTTGGCTTCTGTGATCCTGGCATGCAAAGAGAGTGATTCTGAGGTGTGGCATAGTGGACTGGGGCATCCTTCAGATAAAGTAATGCAGACTTTACCTTTTCTCTCTAGTAGTAGTGTGTTTTCTTATAAGGCTTGTGATACTTGTCATCAAGCTAAACAGATTCGTGATGCCTTTCCTGATAGTAGTAGTCGTGCTTTGAGATGCTTTGAACTTATACACTGTGATCTGTGGAGACCATATCGTGTTCCGTTATTTAATAGGGCACGATATTTTTTGACTTTGGTGGATGATTTTTTTAGAGTTATTTGGGTTATTTTATTGACAGATAAGTGTGCTGTTTATTCTATATTTCATAAATTCATTGCTATGGTGAAGCGTTAGTTTGGGACTGATATACGTCGTGTGCGGAGTAATAATGGCACTGAATTTAATTGTTTACGAGATTATTTTTCATCTCACGGTATATTATTCCAAACATCCTGTGTTGGGACACCTCAGCAGAATGGAAGGGTGGAAAGAAAATATCGATATATTTTAAATGTAGCCAGGGCATTGAGATTTTAGGGTTCTCTTTTCGTAGATTTTTGGGGAAAATATGTTCTGGCTGCATGTTATTTGATAAATAGAACCCCTTCTAGTATCTTGCATTTTAAGTCACCTTATGAAGTTTTATATGGTTCGGCTCCTTCGTATGATCATCTACGTATTTTTGGTTGTCTGTGCTATGCGTATGATTTGAAATCCCGACATGATAAATTTGCTAGCAAGAGCAGAAAATATATCTTTGTTGGGTATCCACTTGATAAAATGGGATGGAAACTGTATGATTTGGAGACTGGTGAATTTTTTGTGTCCCGTGATGTTACTTTTTATGAAAAAGAATGTCCTGGGTATGGCTCTGCTATCGAGATATCTTATGCGACATGCCATACAACTGTTGAGGTACCGAGAGACGATATAGAGGTTTTTGGGATGGTGTCGGCTACGGTTGCTGAGGCAGGAGGGGTTGATGGTGGCTCGGCACCGAGTGGCAAGGATGCACAGGTAGATGCAGAAGTATTGACAGGAGAGTCCGCTGGGGGTGATGCGGATACTACTGATGATACAGGGGATACAGTGTTGCCAGAGGTGCCCGACGAGGTAGTATTGGGAAGAGGAATGAGAAAGAAATCACAGCCAGTACGATTACAGAATTTTGTGACGAATGCTGTTCGAAGTAAAAGTCCTCCCTTCACCACAGTTCATTTGTTCCCGTCACTTCCTCAGGTACTTCGTATCCTCTAACACAATTTCTAAGTTATAACATATTTACTGCTGGACACAGAGATTTTTTTGCATCTATCACTGCAGGTGTTGAGCCTACTTCATATCGCCAGGCCTCGCGAGATTCGGGCTGGCGCACGGCTATGCAAACTAAAATACAGACTCTGGAAGATAATGGAACATGGAGTCTTGTCGATTTGTCTCCTGGGAAGAAAGCATTGGGAAGTAGATGGATGTACAAAATAAAGTACAAATCCGACGGCAGTGTTGAGCGCTTAAAGGCACGGCTGGTTGTGTTCGGTAATCATCAGATCGAGAGAATCGACTATTCAGAGACATTTGCCCCGGTAGCTAAGATGCCTACAGTTCGAACGTTTTTGGCTGTTGCAGCTGTAAGAGGCTGGACTTTACACCAGATGGATGTGCACAATACTTTTCTTCATGACGATCTGACAGAAGAAGTGTATATGAAGTTGCCGCCATGTTTTTCGCATAGTGAATCTAACAAAGTGTGTCGCCTGCATAAGTCTCTATATGGATTGAAACAGGCACCACGTTGTTGGTTTGCTAAGCTTACTGCTTCCCTGATATCCTATGGATTTATTCAATCTCATTCCGATTATTCCCTTTTCTCTCTTTTTAAAGGGAAGGTAGAGTTGCATGTTTTGATCTACGTGGATGATATGATTGTGTCTGGTAATGACTCAGGTGCTTTAGATGCTTTCAAAAAGTACCTGAGTTCTTGCTTTCACATGAAGGACCTTGGTGTGTTGAAGTACTTTATTGGCATAGAGGTGGCTCGGAGTGCAGAAGGCATTTCTTTGTGTCAAAGAAAGTATGCTTTGGACATCATTTCAGAATGCGGCTTGATGGGGTCTCGACCTGCTGGCTTTCCTATGGATCCCAATCACAAGCTGGCAGAATCGACTAGTCCAAAGATGGCAGATGCAGAGCCTTATCGGAGGCTGGTTGGGAGGTTGATTTATCTCTCATTTACTCATCCTGACTTAGCCTATGCTGTGCATATCTTGTCTCAATTCTTACAGGAGCCTCGACAAGATCATTGGCATGCTGCTTTGAGAGTTGTCAGATATCTCAAATATGCACGGGACAGGGTATTCTTTTGAAAGCTGATTGTGATCTCCGTCTTTCTGGTTGGTGTGATTCCGACTGGGCAAGTTGTCCCTTGACTTGCCGCTCTGTTACGAGCTGGTTGGTGTTTCTGGGGGGGGGGTCTCCTATTTCTTGGAAAACCAAGAAGCAACCAACTGTTTTTCGATCTTCCGCTAAAGCTGAATACCGATCTATTGCTGCGCTTGTTTGTGAGTTGAAATGGTTGAAGGAGTTATTGGTGTGTTTGGACGTTCGCTTGGAGTCTGCTATGTCGGTGTATTGTGACAGTCAGTCAGCCCTGCACCTGGCTCAGAACCCGGTATTTCATAAGCGCAGTAAGCATATTGATGTGGATTTGCATTTTGTTCACGATGCAATTAGAGATGGCACCGTAATAACCTCGCATGTTCCTACTTCTACTCAACTGGCTGACATCTTCACTAAGCCCCTTGGAAAGCATGTGTTTGATTCTTTCCTTCCTAAGTTGGGTATTTGTGACTTGCATGCTCCAACTTGAGGGGCGGTGTTAGATTATTAGATTATATTTGTAATGTAAATATGGCCCATGACCCATAAGCCTAAATGTAGACACTATATATATTGTAACAAACCCTAGCAATGAGAACAAGGCATTATTATTTCCTACATCGTCTCCAACAAAATAGTAAATTCAAATTTCACATCAGAGATCACCAACATGAACCTATATGCCAAGCCTTCCCCAGTTTCTGTCCTTTGACTTGGAGCTATCTCTTCGGATCATTCTGGATCAACGGGTTACAATACAAGTAATGAGCGATAGCAAAGGCTCTTCCATTCCCACCGTGAGCCCCTCCCCTGGTCGCAAACAGGGCCGACCGGGAGGCGTGAGCGAGATATCGATTTGGTCTGTCGTCCTCCTCGTTATATTCCAATCCTCGTCAGCACTATCAACATCCTTGCTACTCCTCGACGCTATGCGCCTCGCTAGCGTGCCTCGTCATCACTAACGAGGATTGGAGTAGGGAGAGCGAGGCGAGCGAAGTGAGTCGAAGTGAGGCGAGTGATAGTGAGGCTCACTTCGACTCACTTCGTTCGATTTTTGTAGTTCAATTGGTTATAATACATGTTTGTATTATAAAAACAACAAACATGTATATTATTTTGTCTTGAGTTCAGTTCTTTACTTCTTCATGCTACCTTCCACCAACAAACATGAATATTATTCAAAACTTGTAATATTTAAAGAAAAACACTTGCTAAGGGCATTTTGGAGCTTTGCTATGCCTGCAACCAATGCTTACAACCTTCATACAATCCGCTACGTGTCGGACTTCGATTGGAGGAAGAGAGTAAGTGGTGGGGTCGGGTAAAGTCCATGTAGCAGGGGGGTGTGAGGGGTGGTGGGACCCATGTGTAAGGGGTGGGTGAGTGAGGTTGTAAAAATTTGGTAGTAAACTTAGCATTTTTTGGCATTTTAGGGACAAAAAAAGTACGTTTTGTAAAAAAAAAATTTCTTTTTTATTTTTTTAAGAAAAAAGGAAACGCCCATAAGGCCATTTTCTGTAGCATGTTATCTTTTTCCCCTTGTTTTTTAGGTTTTTTTATTTAAATTTAAACAGAGTAACAAGTAAATAAAAAAATAAAAAACGTCAACATCACATAATCCCGTGTTCAGCTAAAACGTTAAGATGGTTTGTATTCTCTCTCTTTAAATTTCCTAAACTATTTTCTTTCTTTGAAATTTCTCCAGTTTAATACGTTTAGTGCTTTTGGTGAAAATTTATGTAAAATATATGTTACTACCAACAATCCAGAGCATTTCAGACAATGTTTGTGTCAAAACAGATGAAATATGGAAGGAAACAAATACGTTCGGATCTTTCCTTCCATCCAACTATGGGAACTAAGAGAAGTCGATGACACACCATAATAGCCCAAGAAAATATCAAATTAAAAAAAAATATTTATACGAAGAAAATGAAAAGAGATTTATACAAAAGACAATAAGCGTTATCAAGCACCGGTTGAGCTTTTCATGAAACATGGCTACAATATTCTAATGTTCCATTCATTTTGATAGAAGTACTTTATTTGATTGGATATACACAATATCCAATTTCGGACTGGGTTTACTGTCCAGGCCCAATTTCGGACTGGATATACACTAAATATACACTAAATGCCAAGTAAAACCTCACGGTGTGTATTGAGCTGGACGATTGATTCGAAATCCAGTGTAGATCCAGCGATCCACTGAATATCCAATTTCGGGCTGGGTTTACTGTCCAGGCCCGATCTAGCTCCCCAATCGGCACGAGCTGGGTTATCCTTTTCAAGTCCAAAGGTTCGGTTAGGCCCAATTACAGGCCTGCTAACATATATATACATATATGTATGAGTTTCCCCAATTGCTAATCATATTTCAAATTCTCTCTAAATTTTATTTTAATTAGTGTAACCCCCCACCCCCCACCCCCCCCCCCCCCCCCCCTCCCCCCCAATCCTATGGTAAAGTGCAAACAAACTCTCTTTAGATTTTTGTTTTTGCATTTGAAGACCTTTTGTTTAAAAAAAAAAATTCACATTTTAATTTTTGTTCAGTTTGCACCCATGTCGTTAAAATACGTCTAAAAATAAGATTTTACGCCTCCCCCCTCTCTCTCCAGTGGTGAGGGCTTGTCAAGCGGGGCCGACCAGAGGAGAGGGGAGGGTGGCCGGCCAGCGGAGGGAGGATGGGCGGGTCGGGCTAGGGGTGAGCATTCGGTTAATTCGGTTCAAATCGAACCGAAAACTGAATTGAACCGAAAATCGAATAAACAAAACTGAAACCGAATAGAATTGACCCATAACTGAATCAAACCGAACCGAATTAAATCGGTTCGATTTTCGGTTTATTCATTTTTTGGTTTATTTGCACATTTTTTGTTAATATATATAGTACTTAAATATACCTAAATTTATTTAATATATATCTATAATATATATATATATATATATATATATATATATATATATATATATATATATATATATATATATATATATATATATTCGGTTTTCGGTTTTGGACCGAAACCGAAATCGAATAAAAAAAATTTAGTACTTTCAAAACCAAAACCGAACCGATTTTTTTTTTAAATCGAACCGAATCTCTTATTCGATTCGGTTCGATTTTCGGTCCAAAACCGAATAATGTTCACCCCTAGGTCGAGCATGGCCGGCCGGCCGAGGGAGGAGGGGGATTGGGGGGCTGGCCAGCGGAGGGAGGAGGGGGCGGGTCGAGGGGGCCGGCCATCGGAGGGAGGAGGGAGGGTCGAGGGGGACCGAATAAGAAAAAATCGAACCGAACCGAGATTCGATTCGGTTTAAAAAAGATTCGGTTCGATTTCGGTTTTGAAAATACTAAATTTTCTTATTCGGTTTCGGTTTCGGTTTCGGTTTCGGGTTTCAATTTCGGTCCAAAACCTAAAACCGAATAAGAATATTTAGTGTGTGTATATATATATATATATATATATATATATATATATATATATATATATATATATATATATATATATATATATATAAATATAAATTTAGGTATATTTAAGTACTATATATATTAACAAAAAAGTGCAAATAAACAAAAAATTAAATAAACTGAAAATCGAGCCGATTTAATTCAGTTCAGTTTGATTCAGTTATTGGTCAATTCGGTTCGGTTTCGGTTTTGCTTATTCGATTTTTGGTTCAATTCAGTTTTTGGTTCAATTTGAACCGAATTAACCGAATGCTCACCCCTAGCTCGACCCGCCCCCTCCTCCCTCTGATGGCCGACTACCCTCCTCATCTCCTCTGGTCGGCCCCGCTTGACAAGCCCCCGCCACCGGATCGAGAGGGAGGAGAGCGTGGGAGGAGGGATAAAATCGTATTTTTTAGACGTATTTTAACGGCTGTTAACGATAAGGGTACAAACTGAACAAAAATGAAAATGTGATTTTTTTTTAAACAATGGGTCTTCAAATACAAAAATGAAAATCTAAGGAGGGTTTTTTTGCACTTTATCCGAAGATTGGGGGGGTAATACTAATTAAAATAAATTTGGGTGGGAAGTAGAGATATGATTAACAATGGGGGGGAGGTAAATACAAATAATTCTCTCTCTCTCTCTCTCTCTCTCTCTCTCTGTGTCTATATATATATATATATATATATATATATATATATATATATATATACAGTCCCCTTCATGTACGAGATTAACTTACGGGATAATTTAAAAGAAACAAATCTCCACGGAAAGAAAAGAGAAGAAAGAAAACCCAAACTCTCGGGATCAAAACCCTGAAGCCTTTAAAAGAACAGCGCTCTCTCTCTCTCAACCCCTCCCTCCTTCTTTAACTGCTCCCCTCCCAACCGAACAAAAGCTCTGCGCCTCCACCCCTCTCAACGGAAGCCTCCACCGCCTCCACCTCTCTCAATCGAGCAAAGCTCCGAAGCCTCCACCGTCACCACAGCCCCTCTCAACCGAGCGAAGCTCCGAAGCCTCCACCGTCTCCACAACCTCTCTCTCAACCGAGCAAAGCTCCGAAGCCTCCACCGACTCCATCAAGGTACCATTGAATTTCCATTATTTTTAGGGATTTAATTTTTTCCCCCAATTATAATTGACGGTTTTTTGTTCTTCTTCATTGTCCAGATCAAAAACTCTGATTTCCTTTTTTCATTTCCATCTTCTTGGACTTGCTGGTACAATTTTCTCTCAAAACTACTTCTCCTACTTTATATGTTGGTGATCTGTTGTTGTAGTTAGATCATATTTTTACTTCATTCAAATTTCTTCCAATCTTTGCTAATTCCATCAAATTATTCGATTGTAATTATTTTCCCAATATAATTTTTTTGTAGAATTGGATCCGAAAGAATTTAGCATTCAAAACCCAAACTTGTCGATGTCCGTTTCCAAAGTCTCATTTTTTTGTTGTTTCTCGAAGTATACATAAAATGCTTAGAACAAGAAATTTTTAGTGAAATCATATGGTAGTTTTATGCATAAGATGCTACTTTGCAGTTAGTTTGTGGTACTTCTTGATTGTCGACCTATAGGATATCCACCATATCTTGTGCTACTACTTTGCAATTTGAAGCTTTAGGCTTAGACAATATAGGATATCCATCTTATTCATATATTCCAATTACGGTTGATTTTTTTTCTTGACCTTATAATTAGATCTTCTTTTGATGATCCCTTGTCGACAATGATACCTTTTCCAAGATTCTATTAACGAACCTTGTCAGCAGTACTAGATTTGCCTCCGTGTTTCTGACCAGTGCATGCTTGTATACATCAATGATTAAACAAGAAAAGTTTATGCAGTTAAAGATGCTGAATATTGATGCAATTCATTACTTAATCTAATAAAAATGCTGAAAAATGTACAGATCAAGATGCTGAAAAGTTATATATCACATCTTAAAATGATCAAGAACAAACAGATAATTAAAAGAATTTAAAAAAGGTTAACAGTATATTGCCGGTTAGATTGCATTATTCATGTGAATATCAAATATTTTATTAAAACGATTTATATGAAACCTAGTTCATATTTTTTTAGAAAATAATTATTATAAAAAATATGTGAAAACATTCATGTGAACATGTCTCCTTGATTTTGTATTAGATTGCAATGCATTATAAGTTTATTGAGAATATTTTCCTTGCATTCCATGTTTTTTGGGAAGTGTACTTATTTGTCTATATTGTTTTCAGGAAAAAATGGAGACTTTTGATTTCAGTATAGGGATTAGTGGGGATAATGACGTGAATATTGATTTAGAGAGCAGACATAATTTGGAAATACAAGTGGATAGTGAAAGTGAAAATTCACAATTTGGTCCAAATAATAAATTAGATTGCATTTTATACTATCCGCAAGTCTCAGAGGAGGTGAAACCTATGTTGAGTCAAGAGTTTGAAACATTAGATGATGTCTACAATTTTTACAATACATATGCTAAACGATGTGGGTTTAGTGTGCGTAAATGGAGTACAAAAAAAGAGAGGGAGTGATGTGATTGTGCGGAAAGAATATGTGTGTTTTAAAGAAGGAAATGGGACGACGATAGCAAATCCCGAAGCAATTCATCGTCGAAGAGTAGTAAGAGAGGGTTGTGGTGACAGACTTATTGTTGTTAGGTCATCTACTGGCAAGTATGTCATCAGTGTATTTGATAAGGGACACAGCCACTTATTGTCAACCCCAAGTAAGACACATTTAATGAGATCCCATCGCCAAATTACAGATGCCGAAAAATGTTTGACTCAACAACTTGGGGCAGTAAATATTCCAACATATCAACAATATAATTTGCTTGGTTTACAGGCGGGTGGGTTTGAAAATGTTGGTTGTACACAACAAGATTTGTACAATCATGAAAGGAATATGAAGAAAGCAAGAGAGGGCCATGATGGAGACATGTTTCACGAGTATTTAAAACTCGAAAAAGTTAAGAACCCGTCATTTACTTTTGAGATTAAATCTGATGAAGAGCGCAAGATAACTCATTATTTTTGGGCCGATGCGACTTCCCGACGAGCTTACAAGTTTTATGGTGACGTTGTAGTATTTGATACAACTTATAATACTAATCGGTATGGTTTGATTCTTGCACCACTTATGGGGGTAAATAACCACAATGAAACCATTGTATTTGGTAGTGCATTTTTGGGAGATGAGACAGTTGAGTCTTTTAATTGGTTATTTCACCGATTTTTCGAGGCTATGCCGAGAGATGCCCCTAAAATGATTATCACCGATCAAGATCCAGCAATGACAAAATCAATAGCGGAGACTCTACCCAATACCTTTCACAGGTACTGTAGTTGGCATATTTTGAAAAAGTTCTCTGAGAAGATTGATGCTGTTAAATATGGTATATATTATAAAGAATTTTCAAACTGCATTTGGAAAACAGAGGCCAAGAAAGAGTTTGAAACAAAGTGGAGAGAGCTTGTTGAAAAGAGTGACTTGAGTTCCAATGAGTGGCTAGAAAGTATGTTTAGTATGCGTGACAAATGGGTACCTTGTTATGTGAACCATATCTTTTCAGCCAACATATCTAGTAGCCAACGAGAAGAAAGTGCTTACTCATTCTTTAAAGGCTATGTCCAAAAAAAAATTCATTGGTGGATTTTATGATTCAATTTGGTAGGGGTATTGAGCGTCTACGACAGAATGAGAAGCTTTCGAATCACAAAGATATAGTGGAAAAGCCTAAGTTAAAATTACAAAATGATGTGGTAGTCCAAATGGTTGACATCTACACGAATGAAATGTTTCAAAAATTTCAAGAGGAGATGTGTGTTTGTTCCAATTACAAATTCGAGTTCGTGAATGATGAGGGCACTAAAATTGTGTATAAAATCAAAAGAATTTTTTTTGATAATCACAAATCTCGAGAAATTGTGTATGATAAGGCATTGGATTTCGCGACGTGTTCATGCAAAATGTTTGAGAGTTCGGGGATCCTATGTCGTCATGTATTGTCTTATTTGCAAAAGTTTCACGATTTCGAATCATTGCCTAGCCAATACATTTTAAAGTGGTGGACAAAAATTGCAAAATATGGGAACGTCATTCTCGAAGGTGGCATGGAGATAAGTGATGACAAATTCTATTTTTTAAACCGAAGTCGTTTGACAACAAGCCTTGAATTTGGTTGATAAGGCCCTTACAAATCAAGAAACCATGAAAGCGTACTCTGATGCTTTGGATGGTGCAAAGGATAGAAAAAAATTATCAGTGGTGTTGTAGTTGGTGATGAGATTGTCAAACCAACGGTTGGGGGTGTCGCATTGTCGGGATAGATAGGTTGTTATAAAGAACCAATGCAAGTACGTGCTAAATGATGCGGAAAAAGACTCAAGGGTGGTAAAGAGAATGCATTGAAGAAGGCAAAAACCTCCAAAGGTTGAAAATGTAATGGGTGTGGATTGTATAGACAAAGCCATGACAAGAGAAATTGTCCGAATCTAATTAAAAATAGGTACGTATTTCTTTTATTTTTTTCAAACTTGTCATTCCTAAATAATTATATTCAATAAATTTAATTTATCTTTCATTTAGATCTTCTCAAGCCACCATGATGGAGACAAGCTCGGAAGACGAGGAATTTTATGTAGAAGGTATAAAAGCACTATTAATTTGCATTGTATCTAATATTATTTCACTGTTAGTTTTGTTCGAGTGTTATCTGACATTATTTCATTAATTTTTTTTAGGTTTATCAAGTTGATCAATTAAGTTGATATGGAGCCGAGCAAAAAGTGTTGCATGCTACACTACATTCAATGCTTTGTTTGGTTCTTGTAATAGAGTACTGATGTTTTGAAAGTTTATCAAGTATTATTATGTATTCAGAGGCTGAGCAGAACATTATATACTCTAATTCTGTCAGTATCAAAATGTATTCATGATGCTACTCTGCCAACGCTAAGAGTCATTGTTGATGGAATTTTCTGTAACATCTTCTTTCTCCCATCTTCTGCAAATGCTGATAGTTAACTGATCATGCTTGTATTAGAGGGAAACTAGCAAACAATTTACACATGACATACTTTTTTGTCGCTCAGGATAATGAAAACAATTTTAAATTGTCATTTAATTTTTGTTGATATATAAAATATGTTTTCTTTATGCTAAACAAATCTTCTTATTGTTTAATAGCAGTCGACTATGAACAACTGTATTTGGTGGTAATTTTGAACAGTCATGTTTCATTGTTTTGCTAAGATCTTTTTTAATTCCTTCATCATTAGTAGTAACTCCTGGGACGGGCAGGTAACATGTCAACATTCTATTTATACTCGTGTAATTTGCCAACAGACATCATTGGTAAACTTTCATACCAAATTAAGAGCAAAAAAGCTATGGAACCAAAAATTTAGCACCGGTAGAACTTATATCCTAATAAAAGGTAATTGATTACCGCAAGAGGCTTTCAGTTTTACTTCCAATCCAAATTTTCGTTTGACACGCTAAAAAATTTGCTCATCATCCAGTTAAGTCATCAAGAATCGCAAAGAAAGGTGACACTAGTATGTTCGTTAGAAGGCAATATTATGGAACATCAATTTTGTTAATCTTATTATGGAGCATATTTCACAAAATGAATCATATCCTTAGTAATGGGCAGACCTGCACCTTTCTGAAAAACAAGTATTTGCATGTAGCCCATCAAAAGCTGACCAAAAGCTGAGTGTGAATTATACATTGAGATTAAGGCATTAAGAAAACCAAGACGCATTTGTGAAAAATAAGTATTTGCTAGTAGTCCACCAAAATATGAGTATGAATTATACAGACATTAAGAAATCAAAGGCATAAGCTATATGATGTCTGACTAATGATAGGTACCATTGTATCATAAACCAGCAATATTTACAAACCACTTATTGTTTGTAAGAGGAACAAACTACATATGTTCCAGTACAGTACATGATGATACCAGCAATACTAAATTCTACTAGGACCCAACATTTGATTAGAACGACTGACTAGATTAAGAATCCACAATGAGTGCAAACTTAACCGTCTGCAGCTAGCATCTTCATCAAATTCTACAAGTCTTCCACCAGCTTATATTCTTCCTTTAGCCTAAGCATAGACCCTTCGTAGGCTTTGTTAAAGTACAGCTCCTCACGGTAGAGGTGGCAACACTCGTCATCACCTGAAACAAATCAATCAATAATACTAATGCAGAAGCCTCATATCCATCGGAGCCGATACGATCCATAATCTTCGACACAGTATCATTGGATTCTTTTAGTAATTCCATGCTCTTTCTGTAGAGCCGCTTGCGCTTCCCGGCAGTGGCTGGCAACTCCTCCAGCATGCGTTGGATCTTAGATGTGCCAGATCCCTATCTTCACTCTTGACAAGACTCTTCATAGCATCTGCATATCTAATGCCTGCTCTGATAGCCTTGTGTGCTTCCTGAGATGTCCGATGCCAACCTCTTCTAAGCATTCCTTCAGCTGAGCTTCACTGTTTACATGATTGTGAAAAAAACTTCAGCATACACATGGTAAGAAATATACATAGAAAATCATGAACTAGTATCGGGAGAACATTTAATATGCAAACAAATGACTGACATGTCCATAAAGCATTTATAATGCAGCAATAAGCTAAAATGAGATGATCAATCAATCAAATCTTCGAAACCCAATCTAACCCACCTTAAGTGGGTGGTATGTTTTGCCTATCCTTGGAATAAAGAGCAGGTTCTTGGGAGGAACAAGTTGTACCAGCTTGCAGAGCTGAGATTGTCTTATGACTGCAAGGGATTTCAGGCCTATTCAAGATTGTAAAACTTGGATGAATCTTCTATTTTAAGTTGTAGCAATTGATAAAGTGTGAAGGCACTTTGACCTTCAGGATTTTACCGAACTTTTAGCATTACCTTAAAGATCCACGATAATGCATACAAAAATTGCTTCGAGGTTAGAAATCAAGTGGAGGATCAAGTGGGTTCAAAATAATTGGTACATTCAGTAATTAGGGTGCATGTCAAACTTATAATAACAAATACTACAGCTAGCTGTCAATTTTTCGCCACAATTTTCCTAGAATAGTACCTTTTGCATATATTAGTCCTTTTAGTCCCGAGCGGCTCCCAATTTCCCCTTTAACATAAAACTACCATATGATTTCACTAAAATTTTCTTGTTCTAAGCATTTTATGTATACTTCGAGAAACACCCAAAAAAGTGAGACTTTGGAAATGGACATCGACAAGTTTGGATTTTGAATGCTAAATTCTTTCGGATCCAATTCTACAAAAATTTATATTGGGAAAATAATTACAATCGAATAATTTGATGGAATTAGCAACGATTGGAAGAAATTTGAATGAAGTAAAAATATGATCTAACTACAACAACAGATCACCAACATATAAAGTAGGAGAAGTAGTTTTGAGAGGAAATTGTACCAGCAAGTCCAAGTAGATGGAGATGAAAAAAGAAAATTAGTTTGATCTGGACAATGAAGAAGAAAAAAACCGTCAATTATAATTGGGGAAAAAAATTAAATCCCTAAAAATAATGGGATTTCAATGGTACCTTGATGGAGTCGGTGGAGGCTTCGAAGCTTTGCTCGGTTGAGAGAGAGGTTGTGGAGACGGTGGAGGATTCGGAGCTTTGCTCGGTTGAGAGGGGCTGTGGAGACGGTGGAGGCTTCGGAGCTATGCTCGGTTGAGAGAGGTGGAGGCGGTGGAGGCGTTCGTTGAGAGGGGTGGAGGTGCAGAGCTTTTGCTCGGTTGGGAGGGGAGCAGTTAAAGAAGAAGGGAGGGGTTGAGACAGAAAGAGAGAGAGAGAGAGAGAGAGAGAGGGAGAGAGCGCTGTTCTTTTAAAGGCTTCAGGGTTTTGATCCCGAGAGTTTGGGTTTTCTTTCTTCTCTTTTCTCTCCGTGGAGATTTGTTTCTTTTAAATTTTCCCGTAAGTTAATCCCGTACAGAAAGGGGATATATATATATATATATATATATATATATATATATATATATATATATATATATATATATATATATATATATATGTATATATATATTATAATACAAATGTCTCATTTGGCCAGCTGCTACTCCTTCCTGGGGAGCCCCTAGGGTCTCCTCAGTCCGTCCCTGTCGGTGTTCCCCACCTCTCCTCGCTGGGGTCCGATGGCTCCACCCTGGCCAGCCGATTGCCTGACCTTGGTCGGCCAACCCCCTCTCTCCTCTCCTCCCTCCCCCCGATCCCTCCTCCTCCTCCGTCATTCCTTCCTTACTCCCTCCACCCACCCCCTACCGGTAGCTCCGCTTCCTCGCCAGCTCACCCCGGGAGCCCCGGCCATCCCCCTCTCTTCCCCCCCCACCCGCCCCCCTTTCCCTTCGAGCAGTTGCTTCCCCTTGCTCCGCCCCCAGCGTACCTACAACGCTGTTCCTGGCGGTCACCAGGCCACCCCCCTGGGACGGGAGCGCTCCGGAGTTCGGTCCTCAGTTGCCTCCTTCACACGTCCTTCAAATTTCAAACAGATCTGCGATCCCCTCGGGTTGGGAGCCCCCTGCGGTGTAGGCCTCGGGCTTCCCAACGCCTGGCCTCTCCTGTTTGCTGCTAGCAGCTCTCCACACGAGGGGGTCCCACCCCATAATCTACTTCACGCGCGCTACACATACTTTTCCTCTGCTTTCTTTGGTGGGACCCACCCCTTTCCTTACGCAGAGCGCTTAGGAGGTGATCTCCCTGGCTTTTATGCAGATCGGTCTCATACCTGGACTCACGTGGTCCCGCGCACCCACGTGCCCCCTCCCAGTAGTCCAGCATACTTCTTTCCCCCTTTTCCTGTGTATTCAGGTGGGTCCCTCCCCCCCTGAACTCTACGCCACTTCACCACCCGCTGCTCCCCATGAGCTCTATGCAGCTCACTCTCCTATCCTCTCTCACCACTCCACCCTGGTACTCACCCCCCCATTGCCTTCAGGCCCTCACCCCAGGCCCTTACCCCCCTACTGCAACCCCTCTTGGCCCCCAAGCCCCTGGCCCCCCCGGCTCCCGGCTCGACTCCCGTGTCTTCTGTTCAGGCGCCCCCCGCTTCCTTAGCCTCCGAGGCGATCCCCGAGCCACCGGCAGTCCTACTCGTCTCGGGCGACGCCGGGCTTGGGGACTCTTCCGCGGCGGTCCAGGTCGCTCCTCGCCTTCCTCTCCCGGCTGCGGTTGGATCGCAGGAGGCGTCTCCCCCTGTGAGCGGTGCGGCTCCCGCCCCGTCCCTCTCCGTCAGTACGGCAGGTCCGTCCTCCCTCCCCCAGGAAGATTTCCACCGGCCGACACCGCAGCCCTCTCCCCCTGCCCCAAGCAGAACCCATCCAATATTGCTCCTCCGCCTTCATGTGAAGAGTCCCATAATCCATCTTTGTCAGGAGCAGCTCAGCCATCCTTCGCTACCAAGCTACGCCCGGACCTAGCATCGGCGAAGGGTCTCCTTTTCCCAGACGTCACTCTCCCGGACATTGTGTACTCCCAGGAGTCCCCAGTGCCTTTGGTTCCTTTCTCCGACTTGGAATTGACCTCGCTATCAACCTCCTTCCCCCACACATTTATCCTCAAATTTTCTACTGGCTGTCCCAAACTCTCCAGGGTGCAGGAGATGATAGCCAGTTGGAGACTCTCAGCGGATTATCGAGTGGCCCCCCTTGATCCCAGACATATTCTTCTCCACCTATCCTCCAATTTTGACCACAGGACCGTGTGGTCCAAAGGCACTTGCAGGATTGATTCCCATCAGATGAAGATCATCAAGTGGTCAGCAGGCTTTAGCACCAAAGAAGATTCAGCGAAGGTTGCCGCCTGGGTAACCCTGCCTAATCTACCCCTCATTTGCTTTGTCCCAGCGGATCTTAGGAGTATTGCCAACTCCTTCAGAACGTATGTGGCCTCAGCCCTTGAAACCAGCAACCTCACCAAGGCTCACTATGCCAAAATCTGTGTGGAACTCGACCTCACATCCGAACCACCCAATTTCATTACTATCGAGCTGGGCAACCAGACTGTCATGACTCGTACCCGCTTTTCGGATACGAAACGTGTCCAAGCCCAGCCTACGCCGCAGTGTCGGCGGTAGTACGCTGTCTAAATACAAGTCACGGCAAACTAGAAACACATGGTAACTATATCTCATCCACAGAAATAATCGAGTCACAGTCAAGATCAATAAAAAGTCATAAAACTGAATAAATATGAATAAACTGAATATCAATGTCACGTCCGGTGGATACAAATCCACTACTAATAGACGGAAGAAAAAGAGTAATACATGAAGTAACTAACTGGATAAAACTGCTACTCTAGACCACCTCAACTGCAAGCACTGCACTCTGATGCTAACTCAAATCCACTCGACTGCTCCTGGCTCAAACTCGGCTAACCTGAAGAGATCATCAGGTCCTCAGAGGACTAGCAAGATACATAAAAACGAGTCTTTCTAAAAGTTTATCATGCATGTAGAAAGATACAGAATAACAAGTAAAACTGAGCAATGAATAAAGCACGAATCTGTACACTGTCTATACATAAATGAACTGCTGAACAAGGTCTAGAGAACTCATGTCAAGATGTCAACGGATAATCGAAACGAATACTCAAACCCTCGTCCCTAATGTGGACTCGCAGGTTTGAACTACTAACCCTCGTCCCTAGTGTGGACTCGCAGGCTAGCCTCTACTACTAACCCTCATCCCTAGTGTGGACTCGCAGGCTAGCATCACCCTCGTCCCTAGTGTGGACTCGCAGGCGTAAATCCTATGCCACTAACCCTCGTCCCTAGCGTGGACTCGCAAGCTAGCATCTACTACTAACCCTCGTCCCTAGTGTAGACTCGCAGGCTAGCATCACCCTCGTCCCTAGTGTGGACTCGCAGGTGTGGACCAATAACTACTAACCCTCGTCCCTATCGTGGACTCGCAGGTTAGCTTCAAGGTTCAAGACACGGAGGCACGACTCAATCAAGGCACGACCAATAAGAAACAAGGCTAATTGTGAACACTGTCTAAAGCAATGATAAAATATACGAACAGGATATGAAAGATACATATCAGTAGTATGAGAAAAACTGGATAATAAATAAAGACAGTGTATGGAAATAAAGCTGTGTAGAAAGGCAAGGTATACTTGCCTTAGGCCCTGAGCTGTTGTCACGGATTACAACCTGTATCACGGTCCAAGTAACCTGTTTATAAATTGATAGGATTAATACACAATTTAAAATTACAACAAGTCTACCTATACATGTTTTAGGCTTCTAGGTCCCTTTTCATCCTATTTGATTTTCTTGATAACCTATCCTATCAATAACACATGCTCACACCTAGGTTCGAAACTAAAACTGCAGTAAACACATCCTAGGTATAGGGACACACTCCCAGGTTGTCTATGCACAGGTTTCTTGGTACCAAGGATACAAATTTGCTACCAAGTATCCTTAACTCCTTATTAAGCACGAAACCCAAATAAGGCCATAATGTATCTTAAACCAAAAGCCAAAACACAACATGAAACCAGTCCCTGGGGAGTTGTTTTGCTTTAATTCTATCATAGTTGGCACTTAAAATAAGGAGGCTCAGACATGCCTTACAATCAGAGGAAATCATCTACTGAAATGGCCAGGACTATGGACACAACTAAAATCAAGAGGAAATGACCACATTCCAAAGGACAGTGCCCATGATACAGATATTACCAACACTCTACTGCCAACTACAAACCTGGGTATATTAGAATAGAAGGTTCTCAGGATCCCCTGCTATTTCCTAATACCTGTCATATGTGTAACACCTGTTCAACCCTCTTCTAAATCCTTAAGCAATTTCTGTGAAGTACTGTAGTAGTGCAAAAATACACATGTGCACTAGGACACCCTCACGTCAGTATCAGCAAGTTTACAGGAAAAGCCCTGTGCTATTATCTCTATGATACCAGACATGGGATTTCCTTTGCATTTGAAATATCTGGACACAAGGCCTACATGCCAACCCATAAGCTTTATTAGTTATTACTAATCTCAGTAAAACCCAGGTCCTCTACTTGTCCTTCCTGTCATACATAACAGAAATCAGGCCTTTAATTCTAATGCAAGTTAGAGCAAAGCTCTGTCCACAATACAATTTCTCAGCCTCAAGGAGCAGTGACAGAAGCCTTTTTGGGTTATCTGCTTGCTACTACTCTAGTATCCTGAAGCTTACCCTATTGGTACAATACTAATTCCTGAATACTCGGTTCCTGTCTCCTGCACAACACTGCCTGAATATATATGGATACTAACTTCAAGGTAAAAAGTTTTTACAACTATAATGGCTGTAATCAATATGGACATGATAGAACCTTCGATACAACTCTACATTTTGTGTAGTGGTAGGAACTTCTAACGTACATGAAGCAGACATTTGCATTATACCATGACGACGTGAATCATAACTAGCAAATTTCAACATACATGGCATTATCTTTCCACAAGTCAGACATAATGAATTATTTAAACTAATTCAAGTCAAGGTTTCAGCAAAAGGGGAAACCAACCAGTGCACAATGTGTCCCCCAGTTCAGATGGCACCTAAAGAATGCAGGGAACTGCACACACAATTGTACAATCTGATATTGATAGGTAAAAACATGGACTAACTAAAGGACAACTGGATCCTATATTCAAAGGAAAACTGAATAAATACCTCTTTTTACATCAACTTGTATTACATAATGGGTAACTAAACCTGTCATTCAAAGGCTAACCATTTGGAAATTGGGACAGAAACTCTAGGACTGAACTCCCAAAATGCTTATTGTCCTATCTGAATCAAGGGAATTCGTATTTAAGAATGGTACCCACAGATGCAGGACTAACATAACTCGGATGCAGGGCAGTCCTTTGGTCCATACAGGTGTCCCTGCATTGTACACTCACATCCTAACATCCTTAGTAATCTTGTAACCTTAATATTTCTACTCTTCTTGTCTTTGATTCATTCCCCACATTGGTCCTATTTCTGTACTCAAGAATGCAGTGTTTAACACCTTGACTATGCAGGATACATTCAAGTGAATGCTGTCCATGCACTCTGATGTGCAGGGCAACATAAAATGAAGGGCAATACCCTCTGAATCATAGGGAAGTAACAAAAAGGGAATGCCAATCAACAAGGAACAGGACAGATGCATCATGGGCTCGAATGAGGTTATACCAGGGTCTGAACCATTGGGCTATGCAGGACACCCATACCACTGGGACATGTAGGACAATTATAGAGTCCTGATACTACAAGGTAGGATGCAGGCATGCCATGCTAGGTAGGGGTTCCTGGGCAGTGCAGAAGGTGTACTAACATGAATAAGGCTAGTGGCTGCAACCTAATCCATGAAAGGATGGATGTCAAGACTCCTATTGAGGTCTGCTATACAAGAGGACTGAAACATATAACAGAGGAGTTCCTGTTACACCAACACCAAGTATAACCCATTACCCTCTGATTTTGATTTGTGATACCTCTGTAGATGGATCCCTCATGGGCTCGAGTTGGAATACAACTCCAGGTTTCTGAGCTCAGAATGGAGGAAAAGATTGTGTGGCACACTCGATCTGATACAAAGGGAAGGGACTTAAATGAAATATATGTATGAACCATTGAAGTTGTTCCTGGTATGGGACCATTCTCTGTTGGATGGTTCCTGAAACCTGAACACCCTTGCTATATGCCTATCTAACAACTCTGTTGTCTATACTCTTATGAATTGGAACCTAACATTCTTAATACCATTACACCTGACCCCCAATGATACATATGTATCTCCCTGCGACATGCCCTGCTAATGAAGATGGACAGACCCCTTAACATAAACACAAACACCTACAAGACAAAATTCTATGCTTGGTAGATGACAGTAACCCACAAGTATAGATGTGGTTCCCTGTTGGATTTGAAAACAGAAACTGAAAGTTCGAAGAGTTACCTGTCGAGTTTGAGGCCGGACTGTTCCTCCTCCTCCTCAGCTATTCTTGCGGTAGGGAAGAAGTAGATGGTTAGGGTTTTCTTAGAGTTAGAGAAGGGTCGGCCAATCCTTTCCTATATATATACTAGGATTCGAAGATCAGAGGAGATTGATTGTTCCTATCTCCGATTCTGTTGAGGATTAAGCCTCGGGTTTAAATCAAATTCAAAACAGAGTTTAAGTATAAAAGGAAAATTTGAATAGGGTAATTTGCATATAGGTCCCTGAAATGTCCTATTTTATCCTTTGGTCCCTCCTTTGGTATTTAAAGTGAAACCAAATAAGATCAAGCATAATAATTTATATGCGAGACAAAAAGTAATAATAATAAAAAAATAGGAGAAAATTTGGTCAAGGGGTTGACACGGACCCACACCCAATAAATCCTCTACGACAACCACATTATGTTCTGTAACCACTGCCATTTATGTCACGACCCGCACCCTAGAGTAAGGGTACGAGAAGTGGGTACGTCCAGCCAACGCCGCAGTGTCGGCGGTAGAACGCTGTCCTAGGTCACAACATCTAACAATATAATGCTAAGCAGTTTATACTCCCCGAATGGGGGTGACATAGCAGAATGTAAACTCAATCATAACTAAGGAAGAAGAAGAAGCACGATATGATATAGAACTCAATAAAATACAGATGATCAGAAAAGCCAAAGTGTCTATGATAACATCTTAGCAAACATCCAGAAATACAAGTCTCAACTACTGAATATGAAAGAATATATACAATCCAAATCTCAAATGACAGAAATAGAGCCTAACTAAACTAGTCTAGGACAACATAAGTAAGATTAAACCTAACTAAACTAGTCTAGGCAGTAGGGGTAATGTCATCAGCTAGAGCTGGGTCCTCCTGAGAGTCCAGCTCATAAGTGTCGTCTAGGGCTGTCTCATAGAAGGTGTCAACACCAGCCACATCCTCGTCCTCTGTAAACATTCAATGATGCCCAATCAGGACGGAGCGAGCACAATACATCTCAACAGTTCATAGCAGGTTAGAAAATATAATCATGCAGTAAAGTAAGATATAGGAAACTGAAGAAAGTACAGAATGTAAATAGAGAGAGAACTGTAATAGAAATATCTACTATAAGTAGAGAACTAACAGTGGCTAGTGAGTCAGAGTACAATATAAACATGTGAATGGCATAGGAGATTCTGATGAGACACTACGGAGGTGATCAGATGAGATACTACTTGGGTATTATTTACATGTCTACTTCTACTCTCCCGTACCCCCAATCAATACACAAGGATCCAGCCAGGTAATGTTATGATCTATGCAATAGCCCACAAGGGGTGATGCATGGTAGGCCCAAAAATGGGTGATTCTAGGAATGCCCATAAATGGGTGATTCAAGGAAGACTCTGTGATCATGAGAGTACATGTCACAAGTGATCAATGAACCATGAAGCATAGTGATACACAATGTTAGTGAAATGCACAGAACATGTAGTATCCGATGCTCCCTGAGGGGATAACATCTCAAGAAGGGATCCATATAGTACTAATCCGTGTGACCAATGTGATAGTATCAAGTAAAGTAATTTAAAGCCGGAGAATAATTCTAAACAGGATATAAAATGATCAGAGAATGTACTCGCTTGTATCCTGAGTATCTAAAGAATATCTACTGTCCGAGAAGTGGTGTCTGTCTCCTATAGAACAGTACAAGTCACTATGAGTCTAAAATGATAACATGAAGTTCTACTATGCATTCTACATGATTCTAGGTCAATCTAGACCCAAGTCAACTCTTGGTCAACTTTGGTCAACCCTAGAAGTCAAACTAGGTCAACTAGGGCTAACCAAGTCTAAACTAGTCAAGTTAGCCTATGCTAGTCTAACTAGGTCTAATCAAGACTAAACAAATCTAACTAGACTCTCACTAGACAAACAGACACACCATAGGCTAAGAGCCCTAGGCTATAGGCTATATCATGCCTAAGCTAAACCACAAACACATATACACATAACAATATAAATATCTAATATATTGTAGTACACTCATTAACTTATAGGCTACCTATATGTACATCTCACATATATATATGTATCACTATTCACATTATATATATATATATATATATATATATATATATATATATATATATATATATATATATATATATATATATATATATATAGAATATGCATATCACATTTAGCTATTACACATTGCATTTCTATATATCCCACTCTACCATTCACATATTCACATTAGATAGGCAAGTACTATTGATTTCAATTTACCTATTACATTGACATATTCACTAGGTTATATATATATATATATATATATATATATATATATATATATATATATATATATATATATATATATATATATATATATATATATACATAACATAGAGGGAAATAGGTATTGAAGACAATGTGTGTGTTCATGGATAATAGAGTGTTGTGTAATGTGACAGTTGGTAGTAGAGGAAAGTGTGTGTGGGAGAAACCTGTGTACAGGAAAGCAATTGACAGTGTCATGAATGTGTCTTAGTCATTCAGTGTTGAACCAAACAGTGTGTTAGGTGTCCCAGGAACCAAAACAGTGCATCCCAATCTCAAGTTTAGTCAAAATAGTGTGTTAAATAGGGTCCTCTGTGTGTGTGAATGTGAATGAGTGTTCTGCGTACAGGAACCCGATGTGTCTCAACCCAGGTTTCAGTAAGCATTGGGTGTCTCAGAAAATCAAATATCAGTGCATAGAGTCTCATTGTGGTGTGTTGCATTCATAAAAACCTGTGTGTGTATTAGTGTCTCAAGGATTCAAGACAGTGCATACAAGTAATCTCAGGTTTACAAATGCAAGTGTCTCATGAGTTATTTCCTATGTGTTCTTGTGATTTAAAACCAGTCCCAATTCAATACAATTCGAAAAAGGAAAATGAACTAATCTCCTTGCCAACCTAGTCCCTAACATGTTATCTACATATAACAGTAAATAACCACATTAAGTTACATGCTACTAATATATAATTACAAATCAAAAGGAGAACAGTGAGTTAATATGAATGGAAACACACAGGGAATGTGAGGGGAATTTTACTGAAACTGAACCCTGTTCCAGGCCTGGGAAATCGAACACAAGCTTCTAATGAAATTTCGATCACCCATAACTATGATAACACATACCCTAATAAGATACCTAAATGTAACAGCAACTAACATACTTAAATGTGATTCTACATGGCAAATTAACATTCAATCAGTTCAGAAAGTACCAAAATTTAGCAAAAAGAGAAACTCTATAATATGCTAGCTCTTAACTTTCCAATCCTATCAAGTTGTAATGACCCGCTCCGCCCTTGAGGAACGCCGATTCAAATGGCAAGTGCAACGACTAGAACGAGTCGTCGACCCGAAGAGTTGGCATCGACCTGATGAAGAATCGATGCAAGGCTTACATTGGCCCGTCTAGAGGAATCCAGACTTAGACTTTCAAAGGCGCGCTCGGAGTATCGCTCGGCCAATGCGAACATCGCTAAGGTGGGTGGCTCCGATGAACCCGTCTTTGCTTAGCCTAGACACTTAACAATGTGGACACTATCACGAGAATCGCTAGGCGATAACACCGTGCATGTTAATAAATGACTCAACGCACCTAGCTAAGGGATTAATCCCACCTTGCATGCTTGTATAGAATATGGAAAGGAACATGGAAAATATGAGAACTCTAGCACCGCGCTCCATGCTCGTGCTACGGCACAAGCTTACGTTCAAGTCCCTTACGCGTTCAACAATGAAACAATGAATGGATTACAACAATGAAACGGGAAGACTATCAACATAGTCGTTCCAAGTAGAGTATAGCAACATTGAAAGATTATGGGACCGATGGGTCGCCAAGGCGACTCCCACACGTGGAGTTGCATAATATGTGAATGAAAGAATGAATGGATAAGTGAATGAATGAGCCAACGAATGAAAGAATGAATACATGAATGAATCAATGAACGAACAAACAAGTGAAAGAAAGAAAGAATGAATAAAAGATAAGAAGGAAAAGAATGGTTAGCGACATGTATGACGGGCACATGCAACGGGGCTCGCTACCCGTGCTGCACGGACGCCAACCTAGTCGATAACGCATTATGGCTAAGGGTTAGCCTACGGCTCGGAGACAGCCGTTAAGTTAAAATGACAAATAATACGAAATGGTCGTGGACAATCTCCTCGTATACGGGAGGTGGGAGATATAAGGGATTTCCGCGGCATGATCAAAGGGAGGATCGTGGCCGGGCTAGGCAGAAATCAAAGGGGGCTTACGGGTTGCCTGAGGGGGGCTTGGTTACCCGGGGGACGTAAGTGCAGGATATTTTCAAGATACTATCAACGTGTACCAGCCGCACGCTCTGAATAGTTGCGAATTACGAAGGGAGAAAGGGTCTAAAATGGCTTGTGATGCCAGCGACCGGTGCATTTAGAGTTAAGTGGGCTTTGCTGGTGGCAATCCACGTGCAAGTCCTTGCATTAAATAAAGTGGTCTAAGTTAACTAAATGAAGTGCCTTCTGAACAGACTTCAAATATAACACACCAAAAGATAAAGAGTACTTCGTAAAAATGAGTTAGGAAACATGCCTACGAAGCGCTAGGCCTGAGACAGGGACACGCCCTTGACATTGAATGCTTACGTAAATCACGATAAGTTATTACATATGAATTGTTGACTAACTTGGTTTACTTTGGACAGAAAAGGTCGGACGGTAAGTATGGGTAAGTCGTGCATGAAATTCCATGCGACACTTGTTTTCGACAACACGAGATAGGCTATGAAATATGCCATGTAAATGATCCTAAGGCAAGATTAGAAAGACAATGAATGATAGATGGTGCACAAAAGTAAATAGAACGTGTTTGGTAATGATAGCATTGTGGGCGAGCTAGCCTCTCCACCAGTGCATAACAATGTACTGATAACCCCACAGTCTGCTTGCAGGATACAGGAGACGCCGGCGGGTGCGGAGCTTCCATCGAACTTGTTAAGGTACGGAGCCAACTCTGGGGCCTTGGAACGTTGTAAGAAGCTGAAGCACCCTATACAGGACATAATGTATCGGAACATCGCCAAGAATCATTCCATCTTGTAAGCCACTTGGCACACCCTTTTTATGTTTCTGAGAGAGAGAGCTTGAGCGATTTGTAATATCGGCCTAGCGCCACTTGTAAACTTCTTGAAAATCAATAAAGAGTTTGAATTCGCTTCAACTTGTGTTCATTTACTTTCCGCTGCAAATGGAAACACTCTGTGCGATTCTGTGGCCTAGCCAAAATCGGTCGTTTCTGGACATAGTCTTGCACGGGCGCACCTAGTCCCGTGCGGCATCACGCCTTAGCGAGGACGATCGCTCCTACGGGAGCGGGGCGTAACAGATTGGTATCAGAGCACGGCTTTACGTCCTTGGACTTCATTTTGATTTTCTCAGTTTTGAAAGCTCAGTTTTGAAACAAAAGAAGTGTACGCTCTCTCTCGTTGTGCCTTGGGATGTTCCATACAATAAGTCTAATATTTTCAAAAGCTCGTACAAGTACTCGGTCGAACGGGATCACTAGGCGAAGGCCTTTGTGCCGAACCACGACGTACTTGAGTTGGAAGGAACCGATGCTAAGAGTTAGCAAAATACAAGACGTGCTTGAATAACCTTACGCTGACAATAGCGAACGAGTACACGAGACCGAAGTATAGTTCGAACGGAATGGTTATGCACGCAGCCTTTTGGCTAAGTTGTGCCGAGTATCGCGCACCTAGACTTCTTGGTACAAACAAGTTGCGAGCGAGATTGACTATCGCTTGGACGAGAATAAGGGAGACTTAGAACGTATGTTGATAGAGACGCTACTTGACCGGCGCTAAAGTGAACGCACAATTGGACATGTCGATCCGGAGTCGAATAACCTTTTGAGGATTTGTAGAATGACTTGACTCCGAGTGGTGTATGTGATAGCTTCGAAGAAGGAAAAGAGCGAGTGTCGATGACTAGTCGAATGGCTCGAACCCTGAGTGGTGTATGGACGTTATAGAAATTGTTCGAGCGAGACTAAAGGATTTACGAATAGAACGAGTATATCGGCAAGTGATGATATCGCGCAAGCCTTAGAATGAGTAACGCTTAGTTGGTTTCGACTTCGAGAGTCTCAAACGAGATATCGTTCGGACGAATTAAGAATGCGTAGAGCGAATCATGAAACGAATGGAGGTTTTGGTCGAGGAAACATAGGAGATCGTGCATGCGATTTTGAATTTAGTCGAAGGGATTGAAACTTGAGTTGTGGTAAAATACCCATGGACGATATCGAAGATAGCACGATCGAAAGATAGCGTGCATGGAAAACGTTGGTTTGAAGATACGAGGATGACTAAGGATTTGGAATAGATGTTGCTTATGAAGAGTTAGCACGAGACAACGTGAATTGAGGAATTAAGTTGCACGACTCGGAATTCGTTGCAAAAGAAAGATCGTCAGGTTATGTGCATCATCGATGGTATTGTGGCGTATCAAAGATTGATGTATGATAACTCGAGGGTACTCTAATTCGATGAATGATAACCGTGTTAGAAGTTATTGTTTCGAAGGATGCTATGTTGGAGATTGGATAGAAATGAATGTTGGATGGAGAGGAAAGTGACTTGATTGTTCGATGATAACCACAACGACAACGATCTTGTCTTGCGCGAGCGCAACTCCTGCCTCGCACATGCGTCACGTCGGATTTGGGACGATCGTTTCGTGTGAGCGTTGGCATGGTGATTCTTGTCCAGCGGGAATGGTTGAATTCAAAATATCATGGCATGGCAATTTTGATTGCTTCGACTTGTGGTTTGAAGCGAAGGTGGATTCGAGGATTGTTAGGACTTGCGATTGAAGAATAAGAAAACTTGAGGATTGAGTAGACCCAATCCGCGTATCGAAAATGAGCAAGTCTAGACGCAACGCAAGAGTTACGTCCCGATGAGGACGATTATTCTGCAGGAATGTTGACATGGTGATTCATGTCCGCCGTGGATAATCAAACTTGCGTGAGATCGGGGCACGACATATTGTAAGGCTAGACGACCTTGTGATCGACTACATGAATTGGATAGGTAGATTGTATCAAACATACTTGAAAAGATAGACTACGATAATTGTTATTGCGGACGCACGATTTGATTGAGGACAACCATCCATGATGACTTTCCTAAACGAGCTCGAACTCGGAACGTAGAATATGTTGATGTGAATAGGGTGAACGCTGCTTGATGTTTAGAAGTTTGAGCGAAACGAACTTGGGTAGAAACTCCCGTACAAATGAATAAATGGTTTAACCAAAGGATTTGGAGCGAGCTTCGTGCAGCGGCTTTGCACGATAAGCCACGGACTTGACTTGTAACTATGACCCTGTGAGATGACCTAGCGGATAGACAGACGACCCTATGCCGAGTGATTAAACTTGTGCGATTGACCTTACAGTATCGTCTGGACGGACGATAGACTTGGACAGCAAGACTTAGAGTAGGACGGGGAATAGGGAATGTGCGTGAACGGCGACGAGATTGGCCCCAAACAAAACGAATGATAGGAATGGATGATGTGCAAGTAAGTCGGGATAACGAATTGAATCATTGATAGAAAGACGTACTCGATGATAGTGCAATACTTAGTCTTGAATCGGACGGAAGGTACTTAAGACTTGTTCGACTCTGCTAAGAAGAAATCGTAGTGATTTCGTAGACAAGAACGCTTGAGAAACGAATCGGATCATATCGAGGATCAAGATAAACGATAGTAAGATGCGCGCAAGTTCGGTTTTAAACCGAAGTTAGTAAAACGATCGACAAATCAAAACTATCACGAGTAGCTTGTCCGACTTCGTTAATCGCTTAGCATGGTTGAAATGTACGTATTCGGGGGACGCCTTGAATATGTGCACAGTCCCCATGCAACGATATGATGAACTCGAATACAACTGCAAGTGGGTGTTGAGATGCGCATAACGACAATTGAATAAGCGCCATCAAGTCTAAAATGAATGGACAGTCATTCCGTAAAATTCATCGAACGCATGCAACATAAAACTTGGAAGGATAAACGAGCAAAATTCGATGCCCTCAAACGATGGAGCCGTTCGATAGAATTGTCTAAGAAATGCGACGACACGAGTTAAAGGAATGGTAGGATGACCTGCACTCAGAAAGTCTCGAGGACGAGACTTGTTTTGAGTGGTGTATTATGTAATGACCCGCTCCGCCCTAGCGGAACGCCGATTCAAACGGCAAGTGCAACGACTCGAACGAGTCGTCGACCCGAAGAGTTGGCATCGACCTGATGAAGAATCGATGCAAGGCTTACATTGGCCCGTCTAGAAGAATCCAGACTTAGACTTTCAAAGGCGCGCTCGGAGTATCGCTCGGCCAATGTGAACATCGCTAAGGTGGGTGGCCCCGATGAACCCGTCTTTGCTTAGCCTAGACACTTAACAATGCGGACACTATCACGAGAATCGCTAGGCGATAACACCGTGCATGTTAATAAATGACTCAACGCACCTAGCTAAGAGATTAATCCCACCTTGCATGCTTGTATAGAATATGGAAAAGAACATGGAAAATATGAGAACTCTAGCACCGCACTCCATGCTTGTGCTACGGCACAAGCTTACGTTCAAGTCCCTTATGCGTTCAACAATGAAACAATGAATGGATTACAACAATGAAACGGGAAGACTATCAACATAGTCGTTCAAAGTAGAGTATAGCAACATTGAAAGATTATGGGACCGATGGGTCGCCAAGCCGACTCCCGCACGGGGAGTTACATAATATGTCAATGAAAGAATGAATGAATAAGTGAATGAATGAGCCAACGAATGAAAGAATGAATACATGAATGAATCAATGAACGAACAAACAAGTGAAAGAAAGAAAGAATGAATAAAAGATAAGAAGGAAAGGAATGGTTAGAGACATGTATGACGGGCACATGCAACGGGGCTCGCTACCCGCACTACACGGACGCCAACCTAGTCGATAACGCATTATGGCTAAGGGTTAGCCTACGGCTCGGAGACAGCCGTTAAGTTAAAATGACAAATAATACGAAATGGTCGTGGACAATCTTCTCGTATACGGGAGGTGGAAGATATAAGGGATTTCTGCGGCATGATCAAAGGGAGGATCGTGGCCGGCCTAGGCGGAAATCAAAGGGGGCTTACGGGCTGCCTGAGGGGGGCTTGGTTACCCGGGGGACATAAGTGCAGGGTATTTTCAAGACACTATCAACGTGTACCAGCCGCACGCTCTGAATAGTTGCGAATTACGAAGGGAGAAAGGGTCCAAAATGGCTTGTGATGCCAGCGACCGGTGCATTTAGAGTTAAGTGGGCTTTGCTGGTGGCAATCCACGTGCAAGTCTTTGCATTGAACAAAGTGGTCTAAGTTAACTAAATGAAGTGCCTTCTGAACAGGCTTGAAATATAACACACCAAAGGATAAAGAGTACTTCGTGAAATTGAGTTAGGAAACACGTCTACGAAGCGCTAGGCCTGAGGCAGGGATACGCCCTTGACATTGAATGCTTACGTAAATCACGATAAGTTATTACATATGAATTGTTGACTAACTTGGTTTACTTTGGACAGGGAAGGCTGGACGGTAAGTATGGGTAAGTCGTGCATGAAATTCCATGCGACACTTGTATTCGGCAACACGAGATAGACTATGAAATATGCCATGTAAATGATCCTAAGGCAAGATTAGAAAGACAATGAATGATAGACGGTGCACAAAAGTAAATAGAACGTGTTTGGTAATGATAGCATTGTGGGCGAGCTAGCCTCCCCACCAGTGCATAATAATGTACTGATAATCCTACAGTCTGCTTGCAGGATGCATGAGACGCCGGCGGGTGCGGAGCTTCCATCGAACGTGTTAAGGCGCGGAGCCAACTCTGGGGCCTTGGAACGTTGCACGAAGCTGAAGCACCCTATACAGGACATAATGTATCGGAACATCGCCATGAATTATTCCTTCTTGTAAGCCACTTGGCATGCCCTTTTTATGTTTCTGAGAGAGAGCTTGAACGATTTGTAATATCGGCCTAGCGCCGCTTGTAAACTTCTTGAAAATCAATAAAGAGTTTGAATTCGCTTCAACTTGTGTACATTTACTTTTCGCTGCAAATGGGAACACTCTGTGCGACTCTGTGGCCTAGCCAAAATTGGCCGTTTCTGGATATAGCCTTGCACGGGCGCACCTAGGCCCGTGTGGCATCACGCCTTAGCGAGGACGATCGCTCCTGCGGGAGCAGGGCGTGACACAAGTCACCCATAACTAAATACCTACAAGCTAAGCACACCAATCCCAAATACCACATATATATATGCTCAAGAACAACAATCCATCACTTATATCCTAAGTATATCATCTATATATATATATGACTGATCAACCAAGGGTTAAAGTAGACTAAACTTATAAGTGACTGAACAGATGCTTAGAATTTAGGCTAAGGACGAATGGTCTGAATCATCAGTGTAGGCAAAAGAAAATGGTGCTAAGGAGACTGAAATTATGAGCTAAAGGATAGGAATTTGGGTCCACTTGTATAGTCAAAGTGAAAAGAAACCTACATGGTGACTGAAACATGCCTCTAGATCAACCTGGCCTCTCCTCTATATCTGGCTGAACTAACTATATACAGGACAGTGGTCTGAAGAAGTGAACCAGACTGGTGTACATGGAATGCAATAGGCAGTATACTGCAAATGAGTGCAGGCTACGTACTAATCAAAATATATTACATATATACAACTATATATATATATATAACCCTCATCACCTCAACTCTACTCAAGGTCTAATAACACATACTCCCTACCACATGCCTATCACTCCAATGAAGGGGTCAGATACTGTAAGGTGTACTAGGACAAAACAGTGAACTGTCCCAAGTGGTGAGTACAGGCCTCTAGTATGCATGATACTAACTCTCCAGATATATAGAATATGGTAAGGGGTTGATGGTTATATTGGTGAGTCAATAATTGGGGTCTGAACTATGGTCCAGTGAAACCTATGATGCAACATGGTAGGTAATAAATTTGAGTACATTGAACAACTTGTACAAGTCTGAACCAAAGGGACAGGGTATCTAGTGAAGGGTCTGCACACTGTCTATAAAGGTTGATCAAACATGACTGAACTCAACACAAAGAGAACTTAACTAAAATATAAAACTGAACCAAATATAGGCTAATCAACATGTCAATACCCTATTCAACAATGACCTATAGATACCAACCAACCCATATCCCATATGCCAATATCATCTACAATCTATATGTATATAGGCCTCTCAGTCTTAGATGAACTAAAACTATACTCGAGGATAGGCTCTGGTCATGGGTGCCTCACTGGAAAAAAGTAAGGAAAATAATAACAATCATCAAGCTGTAAGGCATACTAACATCCTAGATGTAAACTGGTTGGTACTATGATAACAAGGAAATTATCTACAATGGGTTACTATTCTAATACCAATACTAACTATCATCTCTAGAGTACAGACACTCTACAAGTCATCACCTCATTACACTATGAAAGAACTACTTATGAATAAGCTCTACAAAACTAAATATCCCTACTCTAAGTTATTTATAACAGAAGGGTACAATCATATGCGTCTGTCCAAAATCATGTTACTCAGAGTCTTCGTCATGCTAGTGAGCAAGGCTACGATAATCACAGAGTCCTTGACTAAGGTACATACCTCTAGGTTCATGGTGTTTAAAATTTCCACATTGTCGCATGCGACGGCAAAAATCTTAAATTCCCACACCCGAGAAATACGTTCAAAATCTGACTATATGTCCTCACTATGCCAGCTAACACGACTATCGAAGATTCTAGATCCCACAACTGAGGTGACCTAGCCTATATGATTTTCTTAGAAGAAAAACAAACATAACAAAAGAGCAACATGACAAAATTAATCAATCAGCAAGGAACAGATGGATTCGGATTTCAAGGTAGTTATAAAAGACAATTGTGGGAATGGAATCGAGAAGAACGGAACTTGCAGCAAGATCTCCAATGGTCTGTGCATCCTCGACTGTCCTGACGATAGCTCGCCCTGCTGGTTTTCCCTGGTCTGCTGCTGATGCTGCATGAACCGCTGCTGCTGAGAGAAATCAAGAATAACGGGAAAAAGTCTTTGTACAGACAGAGGTGCACCTCCAATGTAGCAGAAACGCCAACCTGAGTCGGCACAACAGGAGCTGCGATCTCGAGGCCCTGATGAACAGGACGAGAGGTGGCCAGCCTCTCGATAGTATTCCCCGAACCAGAGCGATGAGATCGTGTCTCCATAACCATCATAAAGATAGATCAAAACAAGAAGTAATTTCTGAGAATGAAGCAAAAATTCAAAAGAGGACAGTTTATATTCAAGGGAAGTCAATAAGCAACAATTTAGATAAAAGGAATCTGATTAAGAGTTTTTCCTAATATGATTGAGTACCTTCAAAATATCATAATCCTACTGCAGGCTGTAGTGATACTCTAGTTCGAATACCACTACACAAACTCGACCTGCATGGACCACCACTAAAAACGTGTCACGACCCGCACCCTAGAGTAAGGGCACGAGAAGTGGACACGTCCAGCCTACGCCGCAGTGTCGACGGTAGAACGCTGTCCTAGGTCACAACATCTAACAATATAATGCTAAGTAGTTTATACTCCCCGAATGGGGGTGACATAGCAGAATATAAACTCAATCGCAACTAAGAAAGAAGAAGCACGATATGATACAGAACTCAATGAAATACAGATGATCAGAAAAGTCTAAGTGTCTAAGATAACATCTCAGCAAACATCCAGAAATACAAGTCTCAACTACTGAATATGAAAGAATATATACAATCCAGATCTCAAATGACAGAAATAGAGCCTAACTAAACTAGTCTAGGACAACATAAGTAAGATAAAGCCTAACTAAACTAGTCTAGGCAGTAGGGGTAATGTCATCAGCTAGAGCTGGGTCCTCCTGAGAGTCCAGCTCACAAGTATCGTCTAGGGCTGTCCCATAGAAGGTGTCAATACCAGCCTCATCCTCGTCCTCTGTAAACATTCAACGGTGCCCAATCCGGATGGAGTGAGCACAATACATCTTAACAGTTCATAGTAGGCTAGAAAATATAATCATGCAGTAAAGTAAGATATAGGAAACCGAAGAAAGTACAGAATGTAAACAGAAAGAGAACTATAATAGAAATATCTACTATAAGTAGAGAACTAACAGTGGCTAGTGAGTCAGAGTACAATATAAACATGTGAATGGCATAGGAGATTCTGATGAGACACTACGGAGGTGATCAGATGAGATACTACTTGGGTATTATTCACATGTCTACTTCTACTCCTCCGTACCCCCAATCAATACACAAGGATCCAGCCAGGTTATGTTATGATCCATGCAATGACCCACAAGGGGTGATGTATGGTAGGCCCAAAAATGGGTAATTCTAGGAATGCCCATAAATGGGTGATTCAAGGAAGACTCTGTGATCATGAGAGTACATGTCACAAGTGATCAATGAACCATGAAGCATAGTGATACACAATATAAGTGAAACGTACAGAACATGTAGTATCTGATGCTCCCTGAGGGGATAACATCTCAAGAAGGAATCCATATAGTACTAATCCGTGTGACCAACGTGACAGTATCAAGTAAAGTAATTTAAAGCAGGAGAATAATTCTAAACAGGATATGAAATAACCAGAGAATGTACTCGCCTGTATCCTGAGTATCTGAAGAATATCTACTGTCCGAGGAGTGGTGTCTGTCTCCTATAGAACAGTGCAAGTTACTATGAGTCTAAAATGATAACATGAAGTTCTATTATGCATTCTACATGATTCTAGGTCAATCTAGACCCAAGTCAACTCTTGGTCAACTTTGGTCAACCCTAGAAGTCAAACTAGGTCAACTAGGGCTAACCAAGTCTAAACTAGTCAAGTTAGCCTATGCTAGTCTAACTAGGTCTAATCAAGACTAAACAAGTCTAATTAGACTCTCACTAGACAAACAGACACACCATAGGCTAAGAGCCCTAGGCTATAGGCTATATCATGCCTAAGCCAAACCACAAACACATATACACATAACAATATAAATATCTAATATATTGTAGTACACTCATTAACATATAGGCTACCTATATGTGCATCCCCCCCCCCCCCCCCCCACACACACACACACACACACACATATATATATATATATATATATATATATATATATATATATATATATATATATATATATATATATATATATTCATAATGTGAATAGTGATACATATATATATATATATATATATATATAATATATATATATATATATATATATATATATATATATATATATATATATATATATATATATATATTCATAATGTGAATAGTGATACATATATATATATATATATATATATATATATATATATATATATATATATTTTTATATATTATATATATATATATATATATATATATATATATATATATATATATATATATAAATAGAATATATATAAAAATAGAATATATATATATATATATATATATATATATATATATATATATATATATATATATATATATATAAATAGAATATATATATATTTTTATATATATATATATGTATCACTATTCACATTATGAATATATATATATATATATATATATATATATATATATATATATATATATATATATATATATATATATATATATATATACAAATAGAATATGCATATCACATTTAGCTATTACACATTGCATTTCCATATATCCTACTCTACCATTCACACATTCACATTAGATAGGCAAGTACTATTGATTTCAATTTACCTATTACATTCACATATTCACTAGGTTATATATATATATATATAACATAGAGGAAAATAGGTATTGAAGACAATGTGGGTGTTCATGGATAATAGAGTGTTGTGTAATGTGACAGTTGGTAGTAGAGGAAAGTGTGTGTAGGAGAAACCTGTGTACAGGAAAGCAATTGACAGTGTCATGAATGTGTCTTAGTCATTAGTCATTCAGTGTTGAACCGAACAGTGTGCAGGTGTCCCAGGAACCAAAACAGTGCATCCCAATCTCAGGTTTAGTCAAAACAGTATGTTAAATAGGGTCCTCTGTGTGTGTGAATGTGAATGAGTGTTCTTTGTACAGGAACCCAGTGTGTCTCAACCCAGGTTTCAGTAAGCATTGGGTGTCTTAGAAAATCAAATATCAGTGCATAGAGTCTCATTGTGGTGTGTTGCATTCATAAAAACCCGTGTGTGTATTAGTGTCTCAGGGATTCAAGACAGTGCCATGCAAGTAATCTCAGGTTTACAAATGCAAGTGTCTTATGAGTTATTTCCTATGTGTTCTTATGATTTAAAACCAGTCCCAATTCAATACAATTCAAAAAGGAAAATGAACTAATCTCCTTGACAACCTAGTCCCTAACATGTTATCTACATATAACAGTAAATAACCACATTAAGTTACATGCTACTAATATATAATTACAAATCAAAAGGAGAACAGTGAGTTAATGGGAATGGAAACACACAGGGAATGGGAGGGGAATTTTACTGAAACTGAACCCTGTTCCAGGCCTGGGAAATCGAACACAAGCTTCTAATAAAATTTCGATCACCCATAACTATGATAACACATACCCTAATATGATACCTAAATGTAACAACAACTAACATACTTAAATTTGATTCTACATGGCAAATTAACATTCAATCAGTTTAGAATGGAAAATTAAAATTCAGAAATTGAAGACTGCCTATGTATCAGAGAGGCATACATATCGGTTCACCCTTCCAGAACCAATTTCGAAATCTAAGAACCTAGGATCAGTCATTAATCGACATCATATAGCCTAATACACATG
Source organism: Iris pallida (assembly GCA_029216955.1). Taxonomy (NCBI): domain Eukaryota; kingdom Viridiplantae; phylum Streptophyta; class Magnoliopsida; order Asparagales; family Iridaceae; genus Iris; species Iris pallida. The sequence goes on along the minus strand of JANAVB010039929.1, from coordinate 210,331 downwards.
TGTAAGATTCAAACATGGGATTTAATCAGGGAATAATTCAGTTTAAAATACACTTTAAAAGTCAGAATGAGAACCAGGAACTGTGTATCAGTTCAAATGGGAAATCGAATTTCAAACAATAAAAACTCGCTAATATTACAAATTAAGAGTTGGTAATTAACAATCAATATGTACTCGTGCTATTCATATACTATGGTGTCCAAAAATAGGACACAAACGTGTCCAATCAAGAAAACCCAAATCAGCACACACACACAGACACAAAATAACACAGTGTCGTGCACATGTTCCATAGAGTCTAGGACACGATACGACACGAATTAGATCTCGTGATCACACATGTGGGTTCGCCTAGTGTAGCTCTAGGTCTAACACACCCTGTATTGAGTCCACGAGTCACACAGACACGACACGACACGCGTGTCAGTCGTGCCTGTGCACACGCACAGCTGCCCGCACGCGGCAGCGCGCGACCAATGCAACCTCGATAACTCCACGCGTGGTGCACGAGACGCTCCCAAATTTTGGGATCGTGGCCGCAGACGATGCCCCAAGATTCTCACAAAAAATCAGGACACGACGTGTCCTGTATCCAGAGATACAGGGCCCGTGATGCAGGACACAGCCTACGGGCTCGTGCTACGTGTCCACGTGTAAAAACATGACACAAATGGACACGAAACACACTACTACCTTCATAAAAATTAATACACACATCTAGATCTATAAATCCATGCAATTACATTTCAAAAATACGAAAATTAATTCCTATGGGGCATTTCCACAAACACTCAGATATCCTATTGGATACGTGTCCGATATGGACACGAAATAAGTCCACCTAGACACGAAATGATTCCTACAGTTAGGGGACTCCTAGGCCTAGGCTAAAATGCAAAAATAATAGCAACTATAATAGATTTTTAGGGATTTACCTATAGGTATCAATCTCCTCAAAAGCTCTAAAGAAGGGGGTGTCCTTCTTGCTTCCCAACTTCACCAAATTGTATACAAACTGAGAAATACCTCCACAAACAGCAAGAACACAGTAATTAGAACCTACTGCAATTTGTTTGGATTAAAAAGAAATTAAAATGGATTTTCTAGGAATTTCTAAAGATGGGATTTACCTTTTTTTCCAAACTTGCTATTTCCTAAAGAGGCTAACCTAATGGAAGAGAGTATAAATAGGGGGATGATGCCTAGGTGGCTGGCCATAAATGCTAGGGTTAGGGTTTTGGGATTTAACCCAAGGGCTCTCATCACATCTAATCTATTCAATGGCTAGAAATCTAGGTTTTTCCTTCTAGTCAAGTTGCAACCTATTTCTTTCTAACAAGTCATGACTTAACCCAACTAACCCATACTAAATAAAACTAACCATGGCTAACTAGACTAGCTATGACTAATCTAGGTTAGGTCCAATCTAGGTTAGGGCTAAACACAACACAAGACAATCAATTAAATAATATTTAAATCACACCATTCTAAATAATTATTTTAAATTCAAAATAATATATATTAAATTCAAATAATTCAAAATAACAAAAATACTCTCAAACTAAAAATGATGAATGAAATACCCTAATCACATGGCTAGGCTCTAGGTCACTATCTCTAGGGTTACACTAGCAAAACACTAAATCACAAGTCATGATTTTAAATAGTTTAAAAATGATTAAAAATGATTACGAATCACCAAAAATCATAATATAAAATAAATATCAATAAATAATAATTATAATTACAAAATTTTAAAATTACCCTCATCTGGAAAACTGGGTGTTACAATTTAAGAGGTCATCTCCCAAAGCACTACCACCGTCTTCACCCAGAGCTAAAGAAGAAATCACCCCAGAACGACAACGTGCCAACAGAGGGGAGGACACCCAAGCCACCCCTTCTACCACTTTCGAACTCGCACACACAATTCGGCTCTAGTGACGGCAAGACAAATAAGAGCGAGCCCCCCCAGCAAAGCCTTGATCCCCTTCAACACCCAAGCTCTCACTCTCTCCAACCAATTCGACGCTCTAGATTTGGGGGACATGGACTCCCCATCGGAGACAGCTTCCCCCAAGCCGACCATGCTCTCACCGAGATACCCACCAACCCGGAGGACGTAGAGGCGTTGACTGACACCATCGATGCAGATCAACAACACACCAACGAAGACTCTGTTGAAGAAGCCCTAGCAATACTAGGGCCAGACCAAGTTCGGAGAGGACTACAGGTCGAAGCCGCAGGTTATCCTCTCCAGCAAACTATTCTTTTGATTGGGAGCGCCAGTGACTCCTTAGTAATCCCCCCTGAGAATCCAATCCTGGACTCCGCTGGGAAATCTGTCGGCCTTCCCCCGGACCCACAGGAGCAATCAATTAGCAACCCTTCCATCTCGACAAATACAGGAGCATCAACCTCGTGCGGGGCCAATGTCATTCATGGACCCGCCGAAATCACAATAATCTAAACCAGATCCGCCGCCAAGCAGAACAAAAAACCCTCCCACAACGTACCTAATGCTTAATATCATATCCTGGAATGTCCACGGTCTGGCGAACAAACCTACATTAAGGAGAATAACCAGCCTTCGAAAAATCCACAAGATCGATATCCTCATTATTCTAGAACCTAATCCTCCCCAAAAGATTAAAATTAATCCAGCTGCAGCTGGGCCTCCCCACAGCCATAGTAGGCAGACACGATATTTGGATCCTCTGCACGAAGGACGTCAACATCAGAGTCATCCAGGACTCCTGGCAGACCCTCTCCTGCTGGTTTGAACACCCCATGCTCCAAGAGCGCGCCATCCTCTTAGCGGTCCACGGCAGCTGCGATATCGCAGAGCGAAAATACCTTTGGAACGATCTCCTTGACATCTATCTCCACCACACCAACTCTCTTTGGCTTTGTATTGGGGACTTTAATGCGATTACCTGCAGAGAAGAGAAAATCGGAGGCCACCCCCCTCCCATTCCGGCCATGCAAGATTTCAACAACTTCATCTTCAATGCTCATCTAGCCTCTCTCCAGTTCACCGACAGTGCTTTCACCTGGTACAACATGTAGGAAGGTGACTGTCGTCAATATTCCTGGATGGACAGGGCCCTCACGAATGCCTTCTGGCACGAAATGGGGATCACAACCAACCTGTCCCATCTCAACTCCTCTGAATCAGACTACGCCCCTCTGCTGGTTGAAATTAAAAATAATACTAATCCATTCAAAAAGAACTTCCAATTCCTCGACTTCTGGATCGAGCACCCCCAATTTTTGGGCATCGTTGCAAAATCTTGGAATCGAGAGGACTCTCCCGATCCCCTATCTCGGGTGAGCAACAAGCTCAAGGCAACGAGGAAAGCCCTGTCCAATTGGAGCAAACTAGCCTACGGGGACATTTTTCAAGCCGTTCGGGTTGCAGTGGACGATGTCACTCGTGCCGAAGCCAAGCTCGCCACGGATCGCTCCTTAGCGGCCAGGAAAGCCCTGAACCTCACCAAGGCTATGCTCAAATTCAGGCTCAAAGTGGAGACCGATTTCTGAAAGCAGAAAGCGAGGTTGAAATGGAACAGCGAGGGAGATAAAAACTCGAAATATTTTATGCCTGCATCAACGGTCGCAGACAGAAGCTATCGATTCACCATACAGCTGACGACAACGGAAACATCATTACAGGCCAAAAGAGCATCCAAGCGGCTGCCACGGATTTCTAATCCAAATTATTCTCCAAAGAGACGGTTCACAAAGATAGCTCCTTCCTAGATCAAATCCCCCTCCTCATTAATGATACCGACAACGACCAGTTGGAACGTCCCCTTACAGTCCAGGAAGTAAAAGATGCTGTGTGGGCTCTGAACGAGCACAGTGCTCCAGGCCCGGACGGCTTTTCGGGGGGATTCTTTCGCACTTGCTAGGAAATTATCAAGCAGGACATCACTGAAGCGGCTATTGCATTCTTCGAATGTGCTATATATTCCAAAGCCATTTCTAGTGCCAAGCTGATCCTTATCCCGAAAAAAGATAACCCGGAGTCCTTTCGCGACTTTCGCCCCATCAGTCTTTGCACCTTCACCAACAAGATCATCTCCAATATCATTGCAACCAGAATGACAGGAATTCTTCCCAAGATCATTTCTGAGGAGCAAAGCTGGTTTGTTCGCGGGAGAAACATCCAAGACATATTATGCTGGCCTAAGAGTTAGTCACCTGCATGAAATTTCCAGTTAGAGGGGGCAACATCGCCGTCAAAATCGACGTGGATAAAGCTTATGACAAACTGGATTGGTAATTCATGATCTGGGTTTTCAGAGCATTCAGATTCTCGAAAACTTGGACCAACATCGTGTAGAGATCCATCAGCAACTCGTGGTTCTCCACGGTCATCAACGGTCAAGCCGAGGGATTTTTTTAAATCCAACCGCGAGGTTAGACAGGGCGACCCTCTATCATCCATTGTCTTCATCATAGTAGAAGACGCCCTGAGTAGGAACCTTAACAACATGGTCAGCACCCCTAACTTCCAGCACTGTCACACGTCCAGCGGATGCCCTATCATCACCCATCTGGCCTTCGCCGACGATTTACTCATCTTCTCTTCCGGGGACGAAGGAGCGGTGGGAGTGGTCCACAACACCCTGCAGAGGTACTCTAGATGCTTCGGCCAGAAGATCAATCCTTCCAAGAGCGTTATCTACTGTAACACCCACTTTTCCAAAATAAGGGTAAATTTGAAATTTTGCATTTTAAATCATTAAAATATTGATTTTAGTCATGATATAATTTTTGGTGATTTTTAGTTAATTTAAAACTATTTAATTGAGTGAAATGTGAATTGGTGTTTTGCTAGTGTAACATTAGTCATACATGACCTAGAAGACTAATCATGACCAATGAGACCTAATCATGTGTTTAGGATTTCAAATTTCATCTTTTAAGCCTAGGGGTATTTTAGTCATTTTGACACTTTTGTGATTTTGTGAATTATATTGATTAAATATGTGTTAGTTAAATTGTTGAGTCTTGACCTAGAAGTTAGCCTAATCTAGATTGTTAATCATGATCCTAGAGACTAAGTTAGAGGGTTTCATTAAAGTAATGACATTAGTGAAATATCTAGATATTTGTAGAAAGATATTTTGGACTAAAAGTTAAAGGATGCTACTTTAATTGTGAACCATTGATTTAGCTAGAAATTGTTGGAGGAACCATAGCCCCTCATCCTAAACCCTAACCCTAACCTAATGACAGCTATCCTATCCTTCCCCCCACTATAAAACCCCTCTCAAACTTAGGGCTAGCCTCCCTCCTTAGAAAATTTGAATCCAAGAAGAAAGAGGTGAGTTCTTGCTCTAGTAAATTCACCATAATTCCATTTTAATTCCTAAAATCCTCAAACCAGTTGCAAACACTTCTAATACCTCTATTCTTGCTGTCATTGAAGTTTCATCTCAATTTGTTGAGGATTTGTTGGATTGGGACATCAAGGAGAAAAGCTCTAGAGAAGGGGTTTTTCTTGAGATTTCAAGAATAGGTAACTTCCTCATTCCTTAATGAAATTTCGATTTGTCTTCATCATTAGGAAGCCCTAGGGGTCCCCTAAGTGTGTGCATTGGTGTCGTGTCAGGTTTCGTGAGTTTTGTGTCCTTTTGGACACGTATCAAAGGTGTGGCCTAGGTGTTTGTAGAAATGCCACATAGGTTTCAATTTTCGATTTTTGTAAAACTAATTGCATAGGGTTATAGATCTAGGTGTGGGTATGAATGTTTGTGAAGGATGTTTGGTTGTTTTGTGTCTGTGTCGAGTGATTTTTGGTATGGACACGGCTGTTCACGAGCTGGCCTGTTTCTGTGCAGTCCCCTGCTACTCGAGGGGTCGTGCTCGTTGGACACGGCGACTCAGGTCATGCCACTTGGCGTGGGCCAAGGGGCAATGACTGACATGAGGTCCTCCAAGTTGGAGACGACCTCGTGTCGTGTCGGACACACACTTGACCCCGCAAGGGGACTCCACTGCGCTGTTTCACGCGAACAGCATCTCCTGATACGGGCTTCGTGTCCCTCGTGGACACGTCGTGATGACGTGTCAGGGACACGAATGTGTTTCCCTATGTTGTGCGAACATGAGGGCACGAGCACGGGGCCTCATGTGTCCTGTGTCGTATGCACGAGGCCACGACACGCGTGCACGACACTGTTTTTTCCCACTGTCCAGTTTGTGTTTCTGTGTGTTAATTCCTACTTAAATTAGCTTAGTTCATGATTTCATTGGCTATGTGGATCCTAATTTTAAAGTATAACTTGTGGTAGATCATGCTTATACATTCGGTTAGGTTTTAATTTGGATTTTGGTTTGTATTGGGAGTTGAACTGTCCCTGATACTTGGTCTGATACTGTGTGTATCAGACAACACCCACTGTTATTCCAGTTTTGATTCTCGAAATTGTTCAAATGATAAATTATGTTATGGTTTTTCTCTGAACATTAAAAACCATGTTTGGATACAGGGTTTCATGTGGTTTTGTTCGAATTGATTTTTGAGTGTTAAATATGATGTTGCATTGATGGAAGGAAACTGAGTTCCTTGTATCAGGAAACTGAGTTTGATATGTTAACTGAGATTGGCTTGAATTGAACATGAACCTGAGAAATGAGTAATAAGTTTAACTGTTTGATTAAACTGAATTGGTAATGGTTTTGAGTTCACATTGTTTGATGAAAACCTGAGTTCATTCAAAATCCTGAGAATGGATGGAATGGAAATCAGAGAATTGGTTTTATAAATAAAACTGAGATTTGTTCATGTGTATTAAAACTGAAAATCAACTTGTATATGAGTGAAAACTGAGAATTGATTTCCTTCCTTCTTCAACTGAGTTAGTAATTATAAATTCTGAGAATTTCCTATATGCAACCCTGAGATTTTCCTTTAAATAAAACTGAGTTTTGAAAGGAAACAACTTAGAAATAGGAATGCCAGAACCTGAGATTTCCCATTGTATGTACAATTTCTGAGAATGAAAATGTTAACTGAGGTTGGTTTGGGTAATAACTGAGAATTTAGATATTAATGGAATACCTGAGTTCACTTTGAAACTGAGTTACAATGTATATACACACCTATCAATCCTCACACACACCCACATACATTGCCTGTACACTCACACACACCCACACACAGGTTAACAACTGAAATGGTTTCCTTTCCTTTATTTTCCTGCTCACCCTATGTACACACTGTTGAATCCTTGCCTTCTCTCTTTCCTGTTTTTCCTGGAACACTTAGACACTTGAGCACACCTCACTGCTCCTGCACACTAGTTTACATGCTTTCTCCTCATAAGTTTTCATGTGAATATCACATGCCTATGTATATATGTATAGTAGATATATGTGTGGGTCTTCACTGACCTGTTGAAGTTCCTGTAATTGTTTTCCTACACACTAGACACTAGTACACTGTTTGGTGGCCTGCAACTTGTCACACACAAGCCTTACACAGCCCTCTTTTCATATTCACACACACACAGTCCACTCATACACCTTCACACACACATACACATGTGACCCCCACTGTCAACCTCACTTTTTCCTCTTTCTCACTCACCCAAACCCACATGACTGTTTGCATTGACACACACACATTGATGAGTTTAGCCATGGATAATTTCCTATGTATATATATAGGTATGACTTATATGTAGTGAGTATATATGTATTATATATATATACCATGTTAGCCTATACAATGTTAGCCATGTATATTTTGTCTAAAACTAAGATGTAAGCCATGTTATGATGACTTAGCTAAATTGCCTTGATGATGTATGAACCCATGCCATGTGTGATATGCCTAGTGGTCTAAACTAATATGGGCATGTGTATATATGAGTATATGTAAATTGTAGGGTTGATAGCTTGTATAGTCTTGTGATTGGTGTGTGATTTCTAGATTAAGCTTGTTTAGGCCTAGTGAGACTTATTAGATTTGTTAGGGTCAGTCTTGACCTAGTTGACCTAGTTTGACTAGTGTAGTTGACCAGAGTTGACCAAGAGTTGACTTTGGCCTAGATTGACTTAGAATCATGTAGAATGCATAGTAGGATCTCATTTTACTATTTTGGACTTGTTGTGACTTGTGTTGCTCTGATTAGGAGCCAGACACCACTCCTCGGGCAGTACTTTTCATATTGGACATTCAGATACAGGCGAGTACATTCTCTGATCGTTTCATACTTGTCACGATTTATATTCTCGCTCTAGATTACTTTTACTTGATGCTGTCACGTTATCATCACGGATTAGTACTATACGGATCTCTTCTTGGGATGTTATCTCCCTTAGCGGGAGCATCGGATACTTTATGACATGTGTTTCATGTACATCATGTATTCTTCGCTTCTGCGTTATTCATGTACACTCATGTTCTCTCATGTTCTTACATGTACGTTCATGTACTCTCATGTTCTTTCATGTACGCTCATGTTTCCTCATGTGTTTCCTGTATAACCAAAATATCATGTACGTAACGTAACTTGACTAGATCCTTGTGTATTAATTATGGGTAGGGGTGAGTATAAATGGTCATGTGATTTACCCATCATGTTCACTCTGTTACTTTTCATGTTTTATCATGTACGCATCAGCCTATTGGCTGATGTCCCACATGTTCACTCATGTACATCATGTTCAACCTAAGCCAATTACATGCCATCTCGTACTCTAAATCACTAGTCACTTACTGTTCTTACTTATCATGTATATATTTCCAGTTATCAAATATCTCTCCTGTTTTATGTACATCTTCTTACAGCGTTTCATGTATTTTATTCTATTGCCTGCTTTATATTTCCTGCCATGATATGAACTGCATGAGATGTACTGTGCTCGCTCCCGTCCTGACTGGACCTGTTGAAAATTTTACAGAGGATGATGAGGAACCCTTCACCCCCTTACTTGGAGCTTGCCTAGATGACACTCGCGACCTGGACCCCTGGCGAGGTTCAGGCAGCTGCTCAGGATGATACCTTGTATAGTGTAGATAGCTTAGACTATTTCCTTTCATGTTTAGCTTTGTCTTTGTTTCAGAGCTGTATATTGTAGAGATGTTGAGACTTGTATTTAGTTTCTGTTGTACCTCAGTTGAGGATTTCCTTATCTATTCATCGTGCCATTTTCTATCTATAGATTGTGATTGAGTTATACCTCTGTGTTGGCCTCCTTATGGAGGGTATTCATATTATGTTAGTTATAGTTCATGACCTAGAACAGCGTTCTACCGCCGACACTGCGGCGTAGGCTGGACGTACCCACTTCTCGCGCCTTTACTCTAGGGTGCGGGTCGTGACATCTACGCCCACCATAACATCAATAAAGAGCACACAGTCAATATCTCCAATCTAACATCCTTTTCTGTTGCTCATCCTCCGTTCAACTATATCGGTTGTCCTCTTGTGTACGGAAAATCCAACGTCGGCATCTTTGAGAACTTGATCACAAGAATCAGGAAGAAACTTGAAAGGTGGCATAATGCCACTTTATCCCTAGACGACAAGATGATCCTCATCAATCACGTGCTCACCTCCATCCCCATCCATACTCTAGCTGCGTGCTCACCGCCCAAGAATGTTCTTTCTTCAATCGAACAGATCTTTTGCAATTTCTTCTGGGGGCATTGTAACGGCCAAGACAAGCATTACTGGGCTAGCTGGGAATCCATGGCTCATCCTACTGACGAAGGGGGTCTGGGGTTTACCAAACTCACTCACATCGTTAATGCTTTCTCAATGAAATTGTGGTGAAAACTCCGCACAAGCAACAACTTATGGACCAGGTTTTTGAAGGCCAGGTACTTCAAGCACATCCACCCTTCAATGGCCATATCCAACAGCAGATCCTCAGCGGCTTGGCGTCGTATCCTTATCGGACAAGATCTTGCCGAGCCTGCGATGAGACTCCAATTGGGTGCGGGCGATTCGGATCCTTTCATGGAGAGATGGGTTGGGGATAGCATGATCCCAAACCTCACGGAGACCCCGAGAGACAGTAGGATTAGAGACTTATGGAACTCCATTAATGACGACTGGAACTGGGACAAGATTCGTGAATGGTCCGGTAACGAAACGACGGAGAGCATCCGAATGCGCGGATTATGTATCGGTTGCGAGGCTGATACGCTGAGGTGGACGCTCGAGGCATCGGGAGCATTTTCGGTGAGGTCGGCGAGAATCGCTGTTCAGGAAACCGGACAGCTGTACCATTCTATTGCGTACTTTTGGCAAACCTGCATCCCTAAAAAATGGTCTTTCCTCATGTGGAGAGTCATTAGAAAGAAATTGCCAACAGAAGACATCCTCAACACCATTGGGATCAGCTTAGCATCAGCCTGCACTTGTTGTTCTGAGCGTCAGATGGAGACTATCGACCACATCTTCTGTCAGGGAAGCCTGCCGGGCAGTATCTGGAGGACCCTTAACCAACACTACAGTATTGAGCCGGGTGGTGGACGCTTCCACGATCTCGCGGTCTCATGGGGTTCAGCCTCCCACGGCCACCAGATCGTCGCAGCGGCCGCCACGTGGACGATTTGGAAGAATCGCAACAAGGCGAGATATGAAGGTCATCAATACTCAGCCGACCAGCTCATTCGGGAAGTCTTCCGCAAATGCCGTAAACGGAGCACCCTGTGCTCCAACAGTCCGAGAGCATTCTGGTCCTTGCTCCACCCCTAACTATTGGGGCTAAGTCGTCTCTCTCTCTCTTCCTGCCTTTTGGTGGTATACTTGTATAGGCTTCGTCCTTTTGTGCCTTGTATACGTGTTCAGGTTTCGACATTTTAAGCCTTTTTTAATAAAACGAGGGAATTTTAATATATATATATATATATATATATATATATATATATATATATATATATATATATGTTAGCAGGCCTATAATTGGGCCTAACCGAACCTTTGGACTTGAAAAGGATAACCCAGCTCGTGCCGATTGGGGAGCTAGATCGGGCCTGGACAGTAAACCCAGTCCGAAATTGGATATTCAGTTGATCGCTGGATCTACACTGGATTTCGAATCAATCGTCCAGCTCAATACACACCGTGAGGTTTTACTTGGCATTTAGTGTATATTTAGTGTATATCCAGTCCGAAATTGGGCCTGGACAGTAAACCCAGTCCGAAATTGGATATTGTGTATATCCAATCAAATTAAGTACTTCTATCAAAATGAATGGAACATTAGAATATTGTAGCCATGTTTCATGAAAAGCTCAACCGGTGCTTAGTAACGCTTATTGTCTTTTGTATAAATCTCTTTTTCATTTTCTTCGTTTAAATCTTTTTTTTTTAATTTGATATTTTCTTGGGCTATTATGGTTTGTCATCGACTTCTCTTAGTTCCCATAGTTGGATGGAAGGAAAGATCAGAACGTATTTGTTTCCTTCCATATTTCATCTGTTTTGACACAAACATTGTCTGAAATGCTCTGGATTTTTGGTAGTAACATATATTTTACATAAATTTTCACCAAAAGCACTAAACGTATTAAACTGGAGAAATTCCAAAGAAAGAAAATAGTTTAGGAAATTTAAAGAGAGAGAATACAAACCATCTTAACGTTTTAGCTGAACACGGGATTATGTGATGTTGACGTTTTTTATTTTTTTATTTACTTGTTACTCTGTTTTAAATTAAAAAAAAAACCTAAAAACAAGGGAAAAAAATAACATGCTACAGAAAATGTCCTTATGGGCGTTTCCTTTTTTCTTAAAAAAAAGAAAAAAAAAAAGAAAGAAAGTCAAAACGTACTTTTTTTTGTCCCTAAAATGCCAAAAAATGCTAAGTTTACTACCAATTTTTTACAACCTCACTCACCCACCCCTTACATATGGGTCCCACCACCCCTCACACCCCCCTGCTACGTGGGCTCCACCCGACTCCACCACTTACTCTCCTCCTTCAATCGAAGTCCGACACGTGGCGGATTGTATGAAGGTTGTAAGCATTGGTTGTAGGCATAGCAAAGCTCCAAAATGCCCTTAGCAAGTGTTTTTCTTTAAATATTACAAGTTTTGAATAATATTCATGTTTGTTGGTGGAAGGTAGCACGAAGAAGTAAAGAACGGAACTCAAGACAAAATAATATACATGTTTGTTGTTTTTATAATACAAACATGTATTATAACCAATTGAACTCCAAAAATCCAGCGAAGTGAGTCGAAGTGAGCCTCACTATCACTCGCCTCACTTCGACTCACTTCGCTCACCTCGCTCTCCCAACTCCAATGCTCGTTAGTGATGACGAGGCACATTAGCGAGGCGCATAGCGTCGAGGAGAGTAGCGAGGATGTTGATAGTGCTGACGAGGATTGGAATATAATGAGGAGGACGATAGACCAAATCGACATCTCTCTCACGCCTTCCGGTCAGCCCTGTTTGCGACCAAGGGAGGGGCTCACGGTGGGAATGGGAGAGCCTTTGCTATCGCTCATTACTTGTATTGTAACCCGTTGATCCAGAATGATCCGAAAGATAGCTCCAAGTCAAAGGACAGAAACTGGGGAAGGCTTGGCATATAGGTTCATGTTGGTGATCTCTAATGTGAAATTTGAATTTACTATTGTTGTTGGAGAAGAGAAGATATCGAAAAATATATCTGATATCTGTTGGAAGTTGTAACTATTCTGGTGGGGGAATTTGAAAATAAATTTGTTGATTATTTGTTGCTATCTGCTAGTTGTTGTAGCTATCTATTGCTTATCTGTTGCTTGTTGCACTCCTATAAAAACACAGACATTGTACTCTCCATATATTAGAAAAATGAAGAAAAGCATCCGCTCTTCTCCTGTGCAGTAGGTTGCTACACCGGCAACCAAAGCACGCATTCCCATGCAGTAGGTTGCTACATCGGCAACCGAAGCACGTATATTTGGATTTTTTTTCTCCCACTACTGTTGTCTTTAAGGATCGAAAGACGAAGAAGATGATTGGTGAAGGAATATACTCGAATGGTTTGTATTTGCTGAATCCTCCTACTAAGGCATATCATACCATCCGCCTAAACGAGAGTCGCATTTTGCATAAGCGATTAGGGCATCCATCAAGTTGTATTTTGTCAAGTCTTTGTCCCTCCATCCGTTATGATTCTGAAGTTTGTTCTGTTTGTCAGTTTGCATAAGCCTTAGGCAAATACTCTTATATGAGTCATTTCAAGTGGCTTCCATGTGGACCAATAAAAATATAATGACTTGAAAGAGGAAATTTAAGTAGATAGAAACAAAAGATCTCATAAAATATTTGATAAATAATAACTTACCATATCTTTGTCTACCAAATTTGTTTGCCTAAAAATTTAAATAGATATAAATAAAAGATCCCATAAAAGAAAATTTTCTTCTTTCATTTCTTAGACGAATAGAAATACAGTGACTTGAAGAAATTTTTTAAATATATGGAAATAAAAGATCTCATAAAAGATTTGATAAATAATAACTTACCAAATTTTTTCTTAGGAACGTACCAAATATGTTTGCCTAGAAATTTAAATAAGAATAATGCCATTTGTCCCTCCAAATTAAAATTAAAATTAAAATTAAAATTAAAATTAAAATTAAAATTAAAATTAAAATTAAAATTAAAATTAAAACTACCATTAAAATTATTATTAACATTAAAATCAAAATTAATATTAACATTAACATTAACATTAACATTAACATTAACATTAACGTTAAAGTTAAATTAATATTAACATTAAAATTAATAATATTAACAATACTATTAACATTAACATTAACATTAACGTTAACATTAACATTATTGGATCTTTTATTTCTATCTATTTAAATTTCTTGGCAAACATATTTGGTAAGTTTCTAGGAAAAGATATGGTAAATTATTTTATCAAATATTTTATGGAATATTTTATTTCTATCTATTTAATTTTTTTTCTAAGTCACTATATTTTTATTGGTCCACATGGAAGCCGCATAGAATGGCTCATATAAGAGTATGAGCCTATGGCTCATATCCCGTTATATATAAAAATATATATATATATATATATATATATATATATATATATATATATATATATATATATATATATATATATATATATATATATATATATATATATATTTGAAGCAATGGGTAGTTGTGGCGAACTCGCCTCCACTGGGGCACTTGGGCCGCATGCATTTCTCTTAACCACTAGGCTAGAGGTCATTTGCGTGTGTGAATATATATATATATATATATATATATATATATATATATATATATATATATATATATATTTGAAGCAATGGGTAGTTGCGGCGAACTCGCCTCCACTGGGGCTCGAACTCCGACCACTTGGGCCGCATGCATTTCTCTTAGCCACTAGGCTAGAGGTCATTTGCGTATATATATATATATATATATATATATATATATATATATATATATATATAAGCAATGGATAATTGTGGCAAACTCGCCTCCTCTGGGGATCGAACTCCGACCACTTGGGCTGCATGCGTCTCTCTTAACCACTAGGCTATATATATATATATATATATATATATATATATATATATATATATATATATATATATATATATATATTTGTTTTTTGAAAAAAAGGTAATTATATTTCATGATAATCAGTTACAATCATGCCATAATTAATACATCATGTTCAATATTATGGGATACCCATATATATATATATATATATATATATATATATATATATATATATATATATATATATATATATATATATATATATATATATATATATATGTATGTATATATATATATATATAAGCATGGAAATTCTGGTGCGTAGAGGACCAAAGTTTCTATGCGCCACAAGCATCATGCGTGAAGACACAGGATAAATGTCAGTGCATCATTCAAAGACAGTAAAGATAAAAAGCGCATGGAGAAGAGATTTTTATTTATATGAAGATCTATTACATGTCTTTTTTTATTACAAGTCTACTACAAGAATCATAGTCTAAAAACTCTACGGCTAGCACATCACTTGGACGTCTCAACATAGGTGCATCACTCTTCATCATCAGAGTGAATCACTTTCTCATAAACGCACAAGCGAATCAGCTAATGAAATAGTTATTGAGCAGAACGTGGGTTGGCAATCAATCCAAATCCGATGGCTCTTTCAGCATAACGAAAGTTGGGGCACGACGACCCTGAACTTTGCATGCAACATGCACTCAACGTCATCTCATAGAAGAATACTGCCAACGAAGTGCATTGACCAAAGCTAATTTGGTGCATCTCAGTCTTCTGAAGGAGTTCGTCATCAAAATTAAAGCATCTACATCCCGCAGCGCAACGTTTTGCCAAGGGGAGGTGGTCGAGTTCATTTTCGCTAAGAAGTTGGATGAAATAGGAACGAACTCTCTTTCACCACTGCTATTTATAGGCCAGGGCAACCAAAATCTATGCGCCAAGTGGCAGCTCTTTCCGAAGTTAATATAATGAACCTAGCATTAATGGTGAAGTTCAGCTAAGTCAAGTCATCAATTCGAGCCTCAAAATGCTAAACATAGTTGACTGAAGGAGATGCACCTCGCAGCTGATGCGCCCCTCAGCTCCATATGCTTCATGTCTGATGCTCCCAATAGTGTATAAACAGATGCGCCCACCTAAGCTCGTCATCTATCAACATTTATTGCTAAGTGACAGGAGTCATCAACACACGGCTCTAAGTCTGAACAATTGGCATCTTTTATAAAAAACGAAGAGCCATCGACGTCAGCACCATCATTACTTATTTTGTCGGCTATGCTCTGCCATGTGGCTGACTAAACACTTGCATGCGCCTTCTCAGCCATGCACCCAAACATTATTTGCGTCTATATAGCAATGCGTCCAGACTTGCTATCTCCCCAAAAGTTATATGCTAAGTACGTTGACATGCATATCAATGACATGAGCACCTAGGTGTTGGATGACATGAGCGCCACTCACAACTTCATCACGAATGCGGAGGTCCGCCGTGTCATGTCCTAATTATACATAGTCATTCATCCTCGTTTTTCTCTCTGGAAACCGATCGTCCTCGCGGTGTGATGTCCTACAAGTCTAAATTTTACTTATGCAAGGCAAAGATGGTGCATAATTGAAAATGTTTAAATTAGGAACTATAAGCATCCTAATTTTTGGGGATCATCTATCTATTTATTTTATATGATTTTTATATATTAAACTATATTTTATTTTTAATTATGGTTATATAGGCACTTTGTCGTAGCTTTGATTTTTGAAGCACAACAATTATCAATTTCTCAAATCTAGTTCCATATTCGTAATCTAGACGAGTCTACCTTTATTTTGATATATTATATCCCACTCAAACATGTTCTCTTGCACTACATATTTAATGTACAATTTTGGGGTCAAATGGTCATTTTAGCCATTACCATAAATTTAGATGTATTTTCCAATTTCGATTTGAGGCCTAACCCCAATCCACACCATTCGACCTAATATATAGTTTTGACCTATTTTGATCCTACTACACACATGCTAATTATGTTCCACTTAATTGAGTTTTCATGTGCTATTTATTTCAAATGGCACACAAGACCCATTAATTAGCCTTTCAGAGTCAATTTCGGTTATAAAAATCATATCGACCTAGAACTGGTCCAACTATCCTTATTTGAACCTATAATAGGTTACCATAACTTATTAGGGTAAATTTAGATTGACTTTTAGAGATTTTTTACAGCCATACAATAGTTTAATCCAACCCACCATTGACTTTCCAAATTAGGAAACTCAATATTCACCTATAGATTTAATCTTTCATATCTTTTTATTGGAGCAACCAAATCAAACTAAACCTTCCTAAAACCTTCTCTACCCAAACTCTAACCCTTTATCCCTTAAAACGTTATATATAGATTCATATAAAGTGGCCACCAACTCCCCTCTATCCTTATAATCCCGAAATTCCAACCTATACACCCACAGACCACTTTCAACTGCAGCAGCAGTTTCGACCCCTTTTTGACCTCCCGTAATGCTCCATGAATATTTGTTGCAAAGCTAACGTAATCCTCTACAATCCTACCAAACCATCATACATTCACAATCCCTTCTAGTACACCAAAAGAGCCCTACAAATCAACCGAAGTTCGGGATCCAAGTCTAAATTTTTTTCAGTAGGTATGCTGTTTTGCATCTAGGGTTTCGTGTAGTTTCCTACCTCATATTTTTATGAAACAAAAACTAATGGAAATATCTCTGTGCCTATTTTTATGTCCAAATTTCCATCCACACAGTTTCAAACGGTTTGTCTGGAGCGTCCGTTCTACGAAAAGGAATCCAAAATAGACTAGTTTTGTTGCGAGCCAGTTTTCATCCATTTATGAGCCACTTCGACCTTTCCTATATTTTTGGTATAAATTAGACTTCCTAAGCTTTCCAATGCATATAATTTTGCTGTATTTTGGTCTTGTTTACTATTTATTAAAAATTCGAACATTTCACAGTATTATCGAAAGACCAAAATCTATGAGTTTTGTGTGTCCATATGCTTCGGAACCTCATGAGACCTCTACAAAGTAATTTTTGTGCATGTTTTGATAAGAAAAATATATTTTTACATAATTAATATTATTTTTTCAGAATTAATGTTTTAAAAATTTATCGTTTCAGGAGCCAAACCGTAGAACAAGTCTATGCATATTGATGTAGAATCAATATAAAGTTTATGTACATATTTTTCTATAAATAAAATATATTAACTATTATTATAGAATATTTATAAATATTTTTCAAAATTAAAAGTGATGCTTTTATGTTAATAATATATTACTTTTATATGTAGATTTCAATACTACATATGTTATATTAAGTAGAGAGTCAATATGACTAGTTTTGTTGTAAATATATTATTAAGGTCTATATATGGTAAGTCTATATATAGTAAGTTATTAGTGTGTTATTGATAGTAGAATATTTATTATAAGCGTACGTGACGGAGGTAGCGAGGACCTTGGAGCCGGACCGTCGTACTCACAGTTGGAAGTTGTTGTAACGCCCCAGTCCCAAAATACGTAGGACTAGGAACGTAGACATGCCAGCTGTTTTCATACGAAGTATACTCCAATATATCGAAATCTCGTATGCATACATAAGCTGTAATATGCAGTAGAAACCATAATGACTAATCTCATCCATAAAATAAAGAAAAATAAAGAATTTATATAATCATCTATGGAAATGTATTTGTAAATATATTGGGCGGAGACAAATCCACTACCATCAAGCAAGAGATGAAATACATGGAAATGAAATAATTTTGGCGAGCAAAGCAAAGACGATCCAATTGCAATCATCCTCGAAGAAATAGAGATGTCCATGGCTAGAATACCTGCGAAAGATGAGAGCACACACCTGAGGAGATAACCAGGTCCTCAGAGGGACGTAACAAGACACATAATATTATGCAAATAACTGAATAAATAAAGATCAACAGAAAAGTATATGAGACTACACAAATAAAGGTCCTTAAATATTCTATGTGAAAATGCATTTGAAGACAATGTTCCACACAAGGGCTTCCGAGACTAGAAACACGGTGCGTTAGCATTTCAACCGAGGTACTAGTGGCATCTAGAGGAAAATAAATAAATGCATGACACACTAGTCTCTCGGGTGAGTCACTAATGGTAGCTAGAGGAAAGTAAATGCATGGCACATTTGTGTTTCAACCGAGGCACTAATGGCATCTAGAGAAAAGTAAATAAGTGCACGGCTCACTAGCTCTCGGTTGAGTCACAAATGGCAGCTAGAGGAAAGTAAATGTGTGAAAGCCCCTGCGCCTAATAACTATCTCCCCCCTCCCCATGCACTACTCGTGCTGAATCCACACCACGATATTTCTAATAACCACTAAGTCTTCTAGGCAATTATATTAGCGCTTATATCCTAACGCTCATCCTGTACGTACCAATGTACGGTCGGTACGCAAGTCCGAATCTATATAAGACACGTGACATCGTGGCACACAGGTGTTGGGCAAATGAATGCGGCACAAACAAAGGTGGTCCCTTAACTCTAAGCCAAATGCATAAAGAAATCTAAAGTATAATAATTTACAACTACATACGATTTTGAAAGAATAACTTATAAAAAATAAACATGCATGATATTGAGCAAGAAATTAAACAGTAAAGGTAAGGTGTCTTGCCTGGTAGGACGTCCGGTGTGCTGTAATGATCAATATGCCACGAACTGCGACTTCGGATAACAACTACACAAGGTGACCTCTGTTGGTGGCATGGACAGTTCCATTGGGTCCAGAAGGGTCAAATTAGTTAGGGTCAATAGGTGGAAGAAAATTGGCAAGGGATAGGAAGATTGGTTACGGACAGGAAAAAATCAAATAAATTTGATAAATAAGAAAATATATATTTTTAGAAAAATGCTTATAGTCCTTGAAAAAGAAATATATTTTATCATCCAAAATTATTATTTTTAGGTAGTTGGTAAAAATTGTTTTAGGTCAAAACTATACTTGCTTAGAAAAATATTTTATATAACTACTAGAATATATATATGGTGTTTTAAAACTATATCTTATTAGTAAAAATATATTTTTAGAAAAGACTTAATCTATAAATATTGTGGTTTGAAAATTACCCTTTTTATTAGTCAAATATTTTTAGGTAAATACTCGTAAATCTAAAAATTAAATAAAATTAATATAATAATATCTTTAGGGTTTTGAAATCCTAATTTTTTTTAAAAATAAGTGTAAGGTCAAGCCCAATAGTATAAAAAAACCTATGTCAACTATTTATACAATAAAATTTATTAAAGCTTATATCTATTCCATATTCTAAAATAACTCTTAATAAAAACACTTTACCCAGGTATATATATTTCAACTAACAAATTTAACTCTAGTAAAATATTAATTATGAATAACTATAACAACACATTTACTTTTATACTAATAAAAAATAAAAATAATAATTTTACTCATAACACAGAAAGGAATAGAAAGGAAAGTAATGGCAACAGCAGCTCCTGCTGCTCATATCAGAACGAAGAGAGAGAGAGAGAGAGAGGGAAATGAGAGAGTGAGCGAGTGAGAGGGCGATCGGGAAGAGGGCGGAGGGGACGCTGCGGCGGCGCTCGCTCGACGCTGCAGCCTCGCGGAGGAGCGGAGAGGAGGAAGTCGGAGGGGGTTTTGGTTGCGACGCCGCTGATGGCCGGGCGGGCGAGGAGGAACGTGCTGCGGTCGGTGGGTGGCGCTAGGATGCGGAAGGGGATGAGGCGGCGGAGGAAACCCTCGAGTGAGGTGGCGCTCGAGATCGGAGTGGCACACAGAGGGGCGGTCGGGAGGAGAGGGGTTCTCGAGGGCGAAGGCGTGCGGCGGCTGCGTCCAGGTGCGGGCGCAGCGATGGAGGGTTTGGCTACGGCGGTGGCTGACTAGGGCTAGCGCCGGCGGTCGGAGTTCGCCGCGTCGGCGGCGTGAGCTCGGGACGACACGTCTCTCGATGGCATGGCGCTCGGGGTGGGCCACCTCGAGGAGGGCGCACAGGTGGATCGAGAGCCGAGGGAGGCGGCTCGTCGGTTGCTGCCGCGGTGGTGCTGCGACGGGTCGCCGGAGGCAGCACGGAGATGGGCACTGGAGCGGCGCTCCGATCTCCGGCCGACGGTAACAGGTCGGTCGCGGCGGAGGATGGAAGGTAAGGGTTTTGGGTTTGCAATTTATATTTTTCTTTTCTTTTTTGTTCTTGTGTTCGGATGGCGGTGACAGATTTTGGGGTTGGGAATTTCCAACGGATTGGTGGTGGAACCGCGGTGGGGAGCTCTGGCGCTGGCCATGGTGGTGATGGCTGGCTGGTTTTGTCGGGGTCAGGGACTCGATAGGCGGTGGTGTTTACGCAAAGGGTGGTGACAGATGTGGTGGTCTCTGGACGGGTTGGGTTGGCCGGGGTTACGGAGACGGTAACCGGGTAAGGGAGGAGATGGCAGGGAGTCGAGTGCTGGTGGCAGCGATTCAATGGTACGATAGTGGGTTGCGGTGGCGGTATGGCGCCGGAGGAGGTGGGTCCAGAATAGTTGTCTGTGGTGGGGTGACGAGGGTGACCGCGTAGGTGTGGTGGTGTTGGTGATGGTGGTGGTATGGGTAAACTGGGATTGATGGGGTTGACGCGTCTCAGGGGTTGCCGCGGGTTACCTGGCGGTTGTCGGGTTGGCAAGAGCGGTCGGAGAAGGCTGGCTGTGGTTATTGCTGTCGTGGTAGTCGGACGCGGGTGACGGTGGACGGGGCTAGGGTCTGGACTAGGGATAGGATTTGTCGTATCAGAGTTGTCGACATGGACGAGGATGAGATGTATATGTACAAGATGGAATAAGATTATGGATATGGGAACACGGACACGATGCACATTTTTGTGGAGAATTTGTGGATGTGAGAAATTTATGAAGGAGTACCTGCCTATTTATAGGATGTGGAAATTTCCAGTTGGATAAGGATTGGGATTAGTTTAAATCCCAATAGATAAATCTCGCTCTTTAATTTGAATCAAGTCAAAATTTATTTATTCAATCAATCCATATTAAATCTAGGTAAATCTTGCTTTGAATCAATATATAAAGCATAATCCATAAAAATTTCAATTTGTAAATCATAACATTAATCCAACCATTTAGAAATATTATTTTGTGAACACTAAAATTTTATAATAAAATAATTTCAAAAATTTCTAATAAATATTTAAATAGAAATAGATATATAATTTAAAATACCTTTTTACAAATCCTTAAATAATATCAATTAGTTTTTTTTAAAACTCAAATTATGCATGTAATAAATTTCCATGTTCCTTGTATGAAAAATATTATTTCTCTAAATCATTACTTATACTTGTATAAAATAAGAAATAAGGTTGAACCATCGCGACGCGACACTTTTGAAAATTTAAATTAAATTATTATATAATATTTTGAAAACTGTCATATATAAATAAAAATTTGTAATCAAAATATTTTTTCAAAAATATGTACCTTGCACATATTCGCACTCGACGAGCAATTTCGAAAAATACAAATTTCGTGAGCGACGTACAATACGACTATGTGACGTACAAATACAGTTTAAAAATTAAATCCGTACTAATTTTAAATAATAAAAAATAGTAAAAATTTAGGGTTTTACAGTTGTAGGCAAGTATACCTTGTCGAATTGTACAGTTTATTCATGCATTTTCTATATTGCTATTCTTTTTTATCTTACTTGATTACATGTTTCTCTTATTTATGTAATTGTTATTTCCTTATTTTACGTGCACGTTTCTTACTTGTTCTTCATGTGTCCCTGTTGGTTTCATGTGAGTATATTGACAATATTTGCTAGTCCTTAGTCTCCGTTTTACTGAGTTGACTTGACCTGTAGCCGAGATAGATTGCTAGACATTGACCTATGTTATCTCTAGATTGGGAGCGTCCCATGACGTTATGATATAGAGACTCGTTATTGACTTGTTATTCTATATCTATATCGGGAGCATCCAATGGTATTACGGTATCGAGACTCGTTATCGACTTGTTATTCCATTTATAGGACCAGGAGTGTCCCATGGCATTATGGTAGTAGAGTTCTCTTTTGTCTCAAGATCGGGAGCGTCCCTTGGCATTACGGTATCGAGATTGTCCATACCAGGAGTGTAGGAACGAAATCGTAAAGCAGAATACTCTAGAGGGGAATGAATAAAGTAGGTAGCAAAATATTGATAATTAAAACTTTTTAGCAGTTAGATCACAGAAATAATAATAATCACAAAGTAAATAACTTTAATAAAAGAGTGATCAGAAGGCAAACGTAAACACAAAGATTTATACTGGTTTCCCTCTTGTGAGGACTAGTCCAGTCGGAAGAACTCTAGCTTCCAGTTGAATCCACTATTGGAAAATCCCACAAGTTTTCATACGAAGTCCTTGCAACTTCTATAAACACGAGCTTTGATACGAAGAACTCGACCAACTTTAGTTTTAAAGAGTCTTTCTTCAATCAAGCCTCTGATTACAATTTCTCTGAAATCTTCTAGACCGCACCGTACCGACAAATTAACTAGAGAATTATAACTGGCTTGGGATTTGAAAATGGAAGCTTTTTAGAACTCTTTGGAAGAAACGTAAGCTTTAGAAGAGAGAAGATGAAAGTGAATGAGTGTGTTGAAATGATCAGAATTCCTCTCTATTTATAGTTTTTCCAAAGACAGAATTCTGACAGAATTTGGGCAGAATTCGGACAGAACTCTTTGTAACAAACCGCAACTGAAGGAAGACCAAGTTCAAAATCCAACGTTCACATAACGTTCACCTTGGCCGAACTCTGGCCGAGTTCTGTCAGGGTTTGGTCAGGTTTATTTTGTGAAAATTGTTTTTGGATTTATGAAAATCTTTCAGAAGCTTTTTGTAAAAGTAGATATTTTTCAAAAACATAGGTCATTTTTAAAAAGATAGGTCAGTTTTGAAAAACGATTTCGGATAGCCTATTTGCCAGTACGACTTGGTGTACAATGTATTCCTAGACTCAATAAAAATAAAAATTATATTGTATAAGGAAATACAGTGGCAAACAGAGCTTCGGTCTTGAACTGAGTAGATATTCAATCTTGATTAGTGTCCAAAACGTCTTTAGTAACTATCTGAATTGAGTCGTATATCGAGACAGAGTTTGATCAATTATTAAAATCAGGTTTGACCATGACCAATGGGCCAACAATCTCCCCTATTTTGATAGTTGACAAATCTTGACCGATATAACATCTTTGGTCTTTATCAATTCAAAATAGTACCTAGATATAAAATAAAAAATTGTTCATAACCTGTATTCATGAAGATGTTAGATCTTATTTCTCCTCCGTTGTCACTTAGGAAAATAATTGCAAAGAGAAAGCTCCCCCGCAATCAATGCATAAGTAACAATCAGTGAAGAAACACAAAAAAAAATTCATTCAACACAGGAATGGTATAAACATCACAGGCAAAAATAAGATAAACAATTAATATTTGTCACAGGCAGTTTATATGGAAGCATAAATAAAGATATGCTAAAAAAACTGAATAATGAGCTAAACTGAATAATATGCTAAACTGAATAATAAAAACATGTCCATCAAATAGTCACAAATCATATCCAAAAACTAATAAGAGTACTGATACTATCTTGGAATGTTAGAGCATTTCCAAGTAAACATAAGATAAAGTCTTCAGTCTCAAAAGTATAACAACTCAAAAATCATCCTCATCCTCATCATCATCTACTGCAGTGCCAGCATGTCCGATGGACCAGCTCCAAAAGTGCCAGCTCCAGAGATGTGTGGAGTAGCAGCAAAAGTACGATACCAATCGTAAGCGTTCCCTGGCTGGAACAGAGAGTGGACCGCCTCGTCATCAATACGGTAACCAGATACAGAAGGGTCTCTAGGAAGAGAGCTAGCAGAGTGACCCGTCTGTGCAAATCTGAGATCGACAAAGGAGTTAGCAATAGCCTGGAACCGAGTTACGTCACGAAACTCATGTTCCCTAGAAGTGTCAACAAAGAATGTCTGTAGACCTGATAGGTGCTGGTGAATACCCTCAAAGGTCATAGGGTAAGACTGAGGAGGACCAGGTGCAGTAAGAGCAGGTGCAGGAGGTAGAGGAGCAGTGGCAATGCTGCGACGAGAAAGTTTGAGGAACTTGGGCTCAGGTTCCAGAGCACAAGTGGATAAGTCAATATCAAAACGCTGAAAGATGCATGGAATAAGCATCACATAAGGGAGGTTGCGATCTCTACCGCGACACCTACCCATCATCTGAATGATAGTCTTAGGGGCAGAAAAGGGAATCCCCTTAAGAACAGAAAGTTCGAGTGCAAGTGACATCATCTTTTGAAGTAGATTTTGGAAATATAGTGGAATAGATGATGCGATGTAATTCGTAGTTAAACAAGTTCAAGTTATTGGCCTTGAACTTTCCAGGACGAGCACGTACGGGCGCACAAAGCTCATTCTTGAAACTAAACAAGAGTCGTGCCCTCGGGGAAATCGAACTCAGTGATGTCGTCGAGCGGGGCACCTTCGTTTGGAAGACCAAGGATTTCCGCTAGCAATTCATCATTGAACTCGATATTTATCCCGCCAACACGAGTTCTCGCGGTAAAAGTATCTAACACGAAATTACAATAGAACAATCTAATGGCATTAGTAGCTATAGGGAATTGTAAAGTGGCAAAATGGTGTAACCCTAATGTGTCAAAGTAGGGACGATGGTCAAAAAATACAGTCCACTTAATCGGAGATTCGGTACATATAGTATGCATAATAAAAGCGGCATACCAAAGAAATGCTTGGTCGAGAGTTTTGAAATAAAACTCATCCGATGCACCGTCATCCGATTGGACAGGGGAAAAGGGGGAATCCGTGTTCAGATCAGAAAACGATGCCTCTTCACTGGCATGGGTCTTCTTTCTCTTGAAATGATTGAATCCCTTAGGCATTCTATTCCAAAAAAACTAGAAACCCTAAAAATTTGAAAGTGGAGGAGAGAAGGAATTATACCTTCTGAGAATCAAGTATGTTGTAGAGGACGCGATTCTCCGCACGAATCCAAAATTTGGATAGAAATCTCCATGTAGATTGGAAGAAAGGAGGTAGAGAAAAACTAGGGTTTGGGGACTTCGGGCGACTGCTGCTGTTTGATGTGGTTTGGAAGAGATGAAAAAGATGGGGGCCTCGAATTCTGACTGAAATATATACAGCACCAACAGAACTCTGGCTGAATTCGGACCAAACTCGGGCCGAATTCGCCTAGGGTTCTCCTGGTTTTTTTTAAAAAAAATTTGTGGGCCACATCTTTTTCATCAACTCATTTCAAATATTTAATTCAAAGTTTAGTAATTTTAAATTTCAAATAATATAATTAATATTATTTTATAAATTAATATTCTTTGCTCAACATCTATTTCAGATTAGCTGTAAGAGTACTGTCCCAGCTAATGGAGGTTACCGAGGAACTCTTAAATACCGTTTCGCTTCGATCGTAGTCGTGGTGACAGACAGACTCTTTTTAGGCTTGTCTCAAAAACAGTTATTGAGTATTGAATAAATTAATAAATAAAATAAAATTAATTAATATTATTGATATCTAAAATTCCTAATTCTTGACGTAAATAATTGAAACGATCTTCCGCTAGAGGTTTTGTGAGTATGTCAGCCAATTGATTCTGTGTGTCTATGTATACAAGGTCTATATCTCTATTTTGTTGATGATCTCTAAAAAATTGATGTCGAATCTTGATATGCTTAGTACGAGAGTTATGAACGCCAATCCATGGACCTGGGGATCCCCAGTCCATCAAGGGTAGTGTCGAAATTAGAGAGAGTATAATAAAGCATAATCACTTAACCTTAATGTAATCTTTTTTCTAACTTAGGGACATTTTTCACTGAATTTTTAGCACCCTAAGAGGGTTTTAACGAGACACTCGCATCAGGTTGGTCATACTCCTAGATAGTTCCAAGTCCTGAAGATGTGTCAACTTTGACTCACTTTTTTCCTTCATAAGATTAAGGTTTATTTTTCTGCACTGAATTTTTGAATCAAGGTTTTGGTGAAGGCTATATACATATACATTTGTAATCCTAATAAACATGCATTAATCTACTACCTGAATCTTAATGCCAAATACTACTGAAAACTTATGTTGATCATTCATGAAGACTGATACAATTTATAATTAAGTTGTGCACAATCGAGAGAA
Organism: Iris pallida; assembly: GCA_029216955.1. Lineage (NCBI taxonomy): Eukaryota > Viridiplantae > Streptophyta > Magnoliopsida > Asparagales > Iridaceae > Iris > Iris pallida. The sequence goes on along the minus strand of JANAVB010039929.1, from coordinate 183,546 downwards.
AGTGTTTAAGTTAGTTTTAACTGACTACTTGATGGGATTGTACAAAATTAGGGATATATTTATCTATTAGAGATACAACTGTTATTTATTATAACCAACATATTATCTCTTATAACTAACATATTGTTGAATATAAACGTAACAACACACCCATTCTTGGTTTGCTTACTCTTGTAAAGGAGATTACTCTCTCTTCTCTCTCTCTCTCTTTCTTCTCTTAAAGTTCCCAAAGAATACCATCGCACTTTATACTAAAACACTTATAACTCTATTTATCCATATATTTGGGACTTGTATGCAAGTTTCATGTTTAAGGTATTTTATTAAAGATAAACAAAATTTTGTGGGATCGGGATGATATGCCCAAAATTGCATATATGACCTTAAATATTTTACATAGTGCATAGATATTGACAAATGAGGCATCACAAACAAATTACAAGTCGTAGTTCCTAGTCTCATGGATATCAGCTGCGGGTCTGTTCCAATCGTGTTCTGTGGAGGCCCTAAGTAATAATCCGTTCGTCCTATATAAAATTCGAATTGGATTTGGATCAAACCAAAGTTGAGCCATCCTATTTTTCTATAATTGAAGCAAAATCTTATATTTTTGGCATGGGAATATGAATATGGTCTAGTTCATATATGATTTTATATGGACTTGAATCTTGTTCATTTGAAAAATATATTTTAGAGGGCGAACCCACAAATTGCTCATCTAATTTAGGTAATAGTTAAAAAATTGCTTATAATATTATTTTTTGAACAGTAACAACAATCCCAAACTAAGCTTTATCATGACTCACATGTTAATACTTTCATTTTTCTTGTTGCAATTTGTAACAAAATAAACAAAATTAAAGTTACCGACCTCTGTAGAAGTCACGCACGAAGCACTGCCCTAAGATTTAATTCAGGTCTATGTGCAGACTTTGTTCGAACGCTCCTAGTGGTAAAACCTTCGCTCTACCTGTATTCCGTCGTCGCACACAACTCGGAGAGATTGACCCGAACTTAGCTTTGCCAAGAAGATAGAAACAATTAGTATGGAAGTGGATGATTGAAATAAAATAAATTTTGTAGGAGAAATAGATAGAATATTTAGAGAATGAAACATTTTTCTTCTTGCAATAACACAAAGGAGACGTATATAAAGGAACCATGTCACAAAACCAATATATCAGTGGTCTTTCAATAGGATTTAATAGGAATAAAGGTGTGATAAGGGATAATAAGGTGACCGTTTTAGGGAGTTAAAGAAATGATTCATGATAGAATTTTAATGTAAATAAAGGGGATAATAATATGAAGGTTCTTTCTACCAAGAATTACAACAACCTCCCCTCCCCCCTCAAAACTAAGTTTTGAAACCAAAGATAACTATATTCAAAAAGGGTAAAGTTGAAGAATTTTGGGCAATAATATACTATTCATAGATGAAATAGACTACAGCCTTGAATCTCACTTAGTGACTATTGTCTTTAGCTAAAGAAGTGCTTGATGGACTATGCCTTGAATCAGACTTCTTGAACCAGATTCAGAAAATAGCACACATAGTATACTAGAGGTTCTTGGGTCTATCAGGTGGTGCGTTTGATTGACTATGCACACTTTTTATATTCATGAGAGTTGTCTAGGGTCGCCATGTCCTATAGTCGCAGCCTTTACGACCTCTCATATAGGTACGTTCTCAAGGGTTGGTGATAGAAGTCCACCATGCATATCATGCTTGGACCTATTAAGAGTTTAAACTCATCCTAACAATATCACACCGTAATATTATCACCATAGGGATGGGGTATCCATGTACAACATCGTAAAGCCTCTTAGGAATTATTTTAAAAAAATTTAATCTCAGGATCAGTGTTCCATAATAGTCACCTAAGTCCAGCTTGTTCCTACCCATTGAACCGGCTTCTTGGGATCTCCAGTCAGGCTCGTTGGATTGCCACTACTAGTGACTAACTTATGGTCTTAACCCCACCCCCTCGATTCTAGAATTAATTTTCTAGACAAAATCTTCGTTAAGAGTAAACAAACTCTTCGTCAAGAGATCTGTAAATCTTTATGACTTTTATATTCAAGAACCACAATTTTGTCATTTAGACTTTTTAATATCTTGAAATACAGCTGCATGTACCTATTCATCTTATAATTCACAAGATCATGCTTTAGCAGTTCTTTTATAATAATTTATGAAAAAGACAGGTACAGAAATATGTAGATCATGTAATGCATAATAAGATGCTTGATCTATTCAATTTAATACATCATGAAGTCATAACACGAGTAAAATTGGCCTTGATCTATTTGATATATATAGTAAGATATCTGAGTCATTTAACTTCAGCACAAACTATGTTTAAATATACTATTTCAAATTCTTTGATACTTCTAGTTATGATAGTTTATCACATGGACATATCAACTTATGAGTATATAAGTTATCAACAGATGAAACCTTACACTTGATCTTAGTGATCTTTAGATCAAAATTAAAATGTGTGATTCCACTAATTATTGACATAAGCCCTAGGATAGTGAGCCAAAACTCATCTGACTATATCAACTCTTAGAGTAAGACATAGTTACTTGCAGTCTTGGCTTTAAAGATTTATCTTTAAAAGCACATATACAAAAATGACAGTCTAAAGTACTACAATAATAGTTTAAGTAATTTTGTTAATCAACCTTAAGAAATCTTTAGTCTATCAAGTATTGATTACCTTGGGTTAGCTGTAGGAGCCGATTTCCAGCTAGCGGAGGTCCACAGGAGGACGATTAAGTACCGTGTCATTTAGGACTATTTACGTCTGGTTGACAGAAGGACCCTTTGGTCTTGTACCCAAAATAATCTCAACTTTCATTACTTTAGATTTAAAGGAATTTGTTGTTTCACTAACTATTTTCTTATGACTAAATTGTTTGAATGAATCAAAAGAATTATAGCGTTACGAAATATAAACAAAAATAAAATTTGTCTAAATATTATAACAAAAAAATATTATGATTTCTTTCTGACTAGAAATTCTAATATTATGATAATATAGTCATTTAAGGTTCAAACATGTAAACCAATCAAGAAAAAAATATTATCCATTATCACCATATTCTACATACAAAAATCATGGATGATGGCTCACAGATTTCATATATTTGTCCAACTAAACTTTGTAATCAAAATGAATAGAATATGTGAATTGTAAATGTAAAAAATTACATTTCCAGGTGATCAAAGCAATTTTGTACTTCTTGATTTCGGCTTAGTAATAGCACTTTAGAAGAAATATCATTTCGTATATGAGATAGTTCTTATCCCTTAGCATGCTTGCTCCTTTTCTAACATGTCACAACTTCGAAAGTTTCTAACTTGAAGAGATAATATTACAAATATCATGTCCAAAATGGATTAAATATCTAACAATTCGGTCTTTAAGAAAATAAATGTTACTTTGTATATTAATAAGAAATGTAATTAGAACTGATGCACAACTTATTCATTACGACACACCAATATATATTATTTGAGAATTTTAATATTAAAATAAATCAATAATATTTTGTATGTTAAATATGAGAAACAAGAATTATAAAGATGCTATCAGTATGCCCCAAAAAATTATAAGTCTAGCATATATTTTAGTTACATAATATAGTGAAAGAAAATATTTAATAATACTATATAGCAACACGTATCAAAAAATTTGTATAAATTAAATATTACATATAAAATAACCACATAACAAAATATTTATACTTAGTTGACTTAGCAAAAATTTATTCTAGATGCCAAACTCCATATAATATTGAGTGATGTAAAAAAAATTTATTGATGTGTAGCAATACCTAGTTTTGTATGTAGAGAAATAATTATCATGACCTGACAAAATTCTATATCATTATCCATGACATCGGGCTACTAATATAGTTGTTATTAATAATATTAAAAAAATTCTAATGATGCATCACCAATAGAAAATATAAAATTAGAATAGGTGTTATGAACCTTGCAATTTACCAATGATATGCAAAAGTAACAAAAAAAATTTAAAGTAACATGTATTTCTCACTCTAGATGCCTTATTATATGTTACACCATAAAAAATTACATGTGTTAAAGTATGTGCTAATCATGTATATGCTATATATTTTAGAATAATTATTAGCAACCAAAATTGCGTACATATAAGAACAATAATCTAAGTAGAATTGTTAAACAATGTACAAAATTAAATCGAATGCTAATATATATATATATATATATATATATATATATATATATATATATATATATATATATATATATATATATATAGCAACCACGTCATCTTATTTATATAAAAGACGAAAAATGTCGAAGCCTTTACAAGTAAGAAGAAAGGAAAATTAAAGGAGCCGTGGAGGAAACACACGCTCGAAAGCAAAATACTTCCAGCAAAATCTCAATCCCCGCAGTGTAGGGAGTTCCAAAACTCATTTCTAACGTGCTTTGCAGTGTCTGTTGACTTTAGATATCTATCTGATGCTCTGCAGAATAAGTTGAGCAGGGTTGTACCGTCGCCCATCGTATCTGTGTTTGTTGCTTCTTCCAATTATTCCAAGAAATGGCAGCTACGATGATCTGGTGGCTGTGAGAGGATTTGCCACAATTGCCTAGAAGATTATTGAGACCCTAAGATGTCGGACCTAGTAGGCAAGAAATAGAGAACCTGTTCCACACCTCTGAGGCCAAATCGCCCGCAACAAGGATGTGGCCCGCCGATTTAGACCGACGTTCTGAGCAACAATAACATGTCGAGGCTAAGCTGAAGCCTATAGTAGTGAGTGCGTCGTCAGTAGAGAGTTTCTTATACAACGCCCTCCAAAGAATGAAGAACCATTTCTTAGGGATGCAAGACTGCCAGAAAGGCACGATGATGGGGGACGACGTAGCAATACCGCGGGCAGCTAGCTGCGTCGTAGCCATGAAGAAGGTTTCGAAGGCGGTCAAAGACCATCGAAGAGAGTCGGATTCCGTACCAACCACCAAACTAAAATCAACTAAACAGTCAGTCATCTCCTCGTCGATCCACTCCTGTTGCCTTTCCCAGTTCCAACTACCATCATGCCATAATTCTCTAATCGCGCTGGCGATGTGGTCATCTAAGAGGGGGAGTAGTCCAACCCATCTTTCATAAAAGAGGGACGATGCACCCGATCTCAGACGAAGGCGAATCCAAGGTTCAGCGAACTGACGACCAATCAGGATGCATCACCAAAAAGTCGAAGATCTGCTATTGTGTGTAGCGACCATAGGGTAAGAATGTTTGAAGTATCTGGCCTTCATAAAATGTACCCATAAGGAGTGATTCGTACGAAGTTTCTACCACATCTTCATCGAGTAAGCGTCGACTACATGGGTGAGTCTGCTGAACCTGAGACCGCCCTCCACAGTCGGTCTTGCCATAGACTCTTAGCTGGTTCAATGGTGCTTGTCCGAGCCTTCGGAGTGGCCCCAGAAGAAGTTAGTGAAGAACCTTTCAATGTTGTTTAGGACTTTCTTTGGGGGGAGCAGGCAGCCAGGGTGTAGATCGGGATGGAGGCGAGGACGTACTGGATCAGAATCATCTTACTACTAGGTAATAAGATGGTATTATGCCATCCCTCAATCTTTCTTCTAATTTTATCCTGTAATGCATCAAAGAGGTCATCATTAGTTCTTCCATACGCCAGTGGACATCCTAATTAAGATAAGGGGTGAGATACTGTGAAGGATGTGATATTATAGAGTGTATAGGTGTAGTCCCTTTTCACAGTATGGTGGGCATAGATAATACTCTTATTAGGGTTAACGTGCTGGCCGAAGCATCTAGTGTATCTTATCAGCGTGTTGTTAATGGACCCAGTGTCGCCCGAAGAGAATATAAGAATGTCGTTGGCGTAAGCCAGGTGGTGATGATCGGACACCTACTCGCTGTATGGAAGTACTGGAAGCGGGGGACGCCGGGCATGAGGTTCAGGTTTCTGCTCAATACTTCAGCGGCAATGATGAAGATAGCGGACGATAGCGGATCACCATGTCTAATGCCAACGACTCGATTTGAAGAAACAATCTGCTTGGCCGTTCACGACGGTGGAGAACCACGAGTTGCTAATCGATCTCCAAATAATGTCGATCTATGACTCCGAGAACTCGAAGGCTCTGAACACCCAGATCATGAATTGCCAGTCAAGTCTGTCGTACGCTTTCTCCATATCTAGTTTGATAGCAATATTACCACCCCTGGATGGTAATTTCATGTAGCTGATCATCACTTTAGCCAGCAGAATGTTGTCCAAAATACAACAACCGTGAATGAAACCACTTTGCTCTTTTGATATTATAGAAAGGAGTAGACCGGTCATGCGATTGGTAATGATTTTGGAGATGATCTTCTTGGTGAAAGTGCGCATACTCAACGGACGAAAATCTTTGAAGCTTTTCGGGTTGTCATTCATGGGTATTTGAATCAGGTTGGTACTAGATATCGCTTTGGGGTACCTGGCACCTTGGAAGAAGGCGAATGCCGCCTCATAGATATCCATCTTAATGATGTCCGAGCAGAATCTGAAGAAAACACCTGTGAAGCCATCCGGGCCAGGGTGCCATATTCGTTCAGCGGCCAAACGGCGTTTTAGACTTCTTGCTCAGAGGGCTGGCATTTCAGCAGCGTGTTATCACTGTCCTCAATCAGGAGGGGAATGACTGCTAGAAAATATACGTCCTTATGAATGGCCTCTTTAGTGAGCAGGTTGGAGTAGTACTTCGCAGCTACTAACCGAATATCACGTTGATTAGTAAGGGTGCGGCCTCTCTCATCAGTGATCTAATGCAGGTTGAGCTTTTGTTTGCGCCCCTTGAAGCAAAAGTGGAATTATTTTGTGTTCTTGTCTCAAGCAATGTCCTAGGTCAGTCTGGTTTTATGTTTCCAAAATTCTTTCTCAACTTTAAGGCGGAACTTCAGAAGTGCTCTGGTGAGGTTGAGGGTAGCACGAGCAGCAGGAGAGCCATTACAGGCAAACAGGATCTAAGCGAGCAACGTTGTCCTCCGTGATGCGGACCTCCTGGAAGATGTTACCATAATCCTTCTTGCTCCAGTAAATAAGCACTTTCCTCGTGGCTCTGAGTTTGGCGGCCTCTCTTTCGAGAGGATCGGGATGGATGGGACCTCTCTAAGCAGCCGATAGGGTATCTGGGAACTAAGGATGATGGGTACAGAGATCAAAAAAACGAAAGCTTTTCTTGGCCTGGGTCGAATTTCTACTGACCTCAATAAGAAGCGGGGAATGATCCAATTCAATGGCATTGAGGTGAGTGAGTCTAGAGATAAGGTCGAGGTTCGACCACTTGGAATTGATGAGGACATGGTCAAGGCAAGAGTATTATCATAGAGCCCCCTCCTGTATGTTACACCAAGTGAAAGCACTGCCGGAGAACTGTAGTGGAGACAGGTAGACGTTGAAAATAAAGTTGGCAAAGTCGTACATCGCAATCGTAGGAGGGGGCCTACCTTCCCACTTCTCTTCTCTGTAAGTGACTGTATTGAAGTCTCCAACACAAATCCAAGGGAGGGTGTTGAAGTTGTTATGTGTTTCAATCAGATACTCCCACATTATTTTGCGCTCGTTGATATCACAGCTACCATGGATGGCGGATAAGAGAGCCCTGGACTGAAATAAGTTGTGTTCCACCTAACACGAAAGCGCTTGGGACGTATCGTGAATGATGTCGGGTCTCACGTCCGCTACGAAAAGGATCCATATGTCGTGGCAGCCAGCAATAGCAGAAGGGAAGCCTAACTACAACTGAATGGACTTTATTTTTTTGGGGGGATTTTAGGTTTGATGATCACGAGAATGTCTATTCTGTGGATTCTCTTGAGACTTTTTAATCTTCTCAAGGTGGAAATATTCGCTAGGCCCCAGACATTCCATGATAGGATGTTAAGCATTAAGGTGTTATTGAAGGAGGAGTTGAGTTTTGCGGTTGATCAGGTGATCATGGGCGTGACCTATTTAATATTTCTACCTTTTTTTATTTTTTGGTAGTAGGATCAACCTTGCCAGTTGCCTGGAAGCCTGTTTCCTTACGTTGTTCGTCTGGCTCGTCTGGTGGGTGCAGATAAACCTCTTCTCCATCTTCGCTAGGACATCCAAAAAGTTGTTCGGGCTAGCGAATCTAGTGGCGGTAACTTTTTTGATCCTGGCCATAGGTTCGTGGCCAAGGATTGCTAGAAGGTCCTCCTGGATGTTATCTTCCGAATTGGGTTTGGGTTATCGGTAGTTTTGAGGAGGTAGGTATTTACAACATCAGTTATACCTGAGCTAAGTTGTTGACTGACGACTCCTGTTGGACCACTAACCCATCCTCAGGGCTGCCCGTATTCGAGAGGTGCTTCAAAAGTTGTGTGCTGATCTCTTGTACAGGGGCCTCCGTACCGAGTGTCTCTATTAGGGTGTCTTCTGGGATGTTTGCCTCTATGGAGTCTTCCTCAAAGCTGTCTTCTGAGAGGTTTGTCTCCTAGGTGTCGTCGGTTTGATTCAAGACCAAGGAGTCGAATTTGTTTCTGAGGTTAATACTAGGGGTCACGGTGAAGGAGGTGGTCCTATCCTCAGAGGTATTATCCTGTGGTTGATCTTGGCCGCAGGATTTTTTTGCGCTGATACCAAAGCAAATATGAGAGTTTTGTAGAGGGAGGAGAGAAGAGTTGTGGTAGTGCCTTCTAGGTTGTAAGGGCGCCTTCTGACTTGCTTTTCTCTTCATTTTGGGGTGTGCTTTAAAACAGAGCTCAATGGAGTGGCCTCTCATGTGGCAGTGCTTGCAGTAGATGATGTTGTTGTCATAAAGGATTTATTGAGTGTGCATATTACCGCCGAGCAAGATTTGGATAGAGCTGGGTAGGTCCGTAGACATGTCAAGCTCCATAAAAATCTTGGCGTAGTTAGCTTTGGCGAGGTTGCGGGTTTCTTCGGCCATCGTAACAAATGTCCCGAAGGCATTAGCTATCATATTCATAGCGGTAGGAACAAAACAAATCAGTAGTGGATTGGAAAGGGTAACCGACACCGCAACAATTGCTGAGTCTTCGTTGGGGTTAAAGTCTGGAGACCATTTGATAATCTTCTTGATGTGGGAGTCTACCCTGCCGGTTCCTCTGGTCTAAACATTCATGTGGTCATTTTTCGACGGAAGATGCAGGAGGATGTGCTTGGAGTCCATGGGGGTAACCCTTAGGCAGTAGTGTGGCCCCAAGAGGCGATAACTTTGACGCACGGGAGCTTCGGGCATCCGAAGGGAAATTTAGGGATGAAGGTGGGTGAGAAGAGGTCGGCGAGGGAGGAGAGATCCTGGTTCGAGAAAGGGATTGTGATGTCTAGCGCATTTGGAGGGCGGGGATATTCCAAAACTGGGAGCCCAACGTCAGCAATGATCGGAGAGTACTAAGAATATTGGTCCGGCCTGACAATGTCGACAAACGACTGGATGGAAGGGTTGAGGGAGGCTGACACCAAAGCAGGAAGAAGCTGAAGCCCGTGAGGGAACTACGTTGATGGGGGGAAGGGATGGAAGGGTAGGGTCGCTGGGGAGCACCGGCGATGCGACCTTCGGGAGGGGCGGAGACGCCGCAAGGAAGGCGCCGACGAGGAACCGGTCCGAAAAGGAATGCGCCAGCACCGAAACGTCCGTCGATAAGTGCTACCGGGGCAAATGACACGCATCCCAGAGGGTGGGGGGCTGGAAATCATGGAGGTCCCGACGATGGCCACAGGAGGGTCCAGGAAGTGCGAGAGGGGAGGCAGATGCGCCGGTGGCGACGGAAGCTGACAGGCACACGACGTGGCAACAGAAAAGAAAGGCGCGAGGGCAGGCACGCTGACAGGCGCACCCCCAGGTCGTGTAGAGGGATCGTGTGCGCCAACAATAGGCAATGCACAAGGACGCACGCCACTCAGCGGAACAGAATAAAGTGTTCAAGTCGGGAGGTATACGGTACCAAGAAGCACGGATAGCACGGGATAACACAAATTTGAATTTGAATTTAAAACGGAGACATCTGCCATCGAAAAAGGGTGGAATGGGAAAGAAATCGAAGCGACGATGGGGGCTACACCCGAGATGGGCTGAGCCGCTGCCTGGAGCGGTCGAACCTCGTCTTGCAAGGCAGCTACGAGACAGGGGGTCCACAACGCCGAGGATGGAGGAAGAGCCGACCAAAGACGTGTCGAAGGGAGGAGGATGTCACGCCTAAGAACCAGAATAATGGAGAGAGGAGGACAGACACAGCTAGCTACGTATATAAAAGTGTAATCCACTTCGACATACGGTTACGGCTGTCTAGATGCATGAGGGTTTATCTATACGCTAACAGTCTCTTATGGTCAAGAACAATCCTAGTGTCTCAATCTTAAGCAAGTAATACATGTTACAAGATGTTAGATCATCAGACATACAAGGTAAGGCGTCCCAAACATTACATATTCAGATGATCATGAATCTTGTCATACAAAATATGAGGACTAGCAAGAGTTTCAGTCATACATGATCAACCCTAGGATTTGTTAATTATGTTACAGCCCATAGGCAGACAGTAAGTAAAGTATTCAACACGAGCTAACACTTGCTCGACGGCTAAACGCCTCAAAAGAATAATTCTACAATTAGAGTGGGAGAGCAAAATAAACCCACTCATTGCTAGGATTTTTTCTAGTGTTCACCATCTGGCAGAAAGGCTGGAAGATTCTCGGGAGCTACTCCCAAATCTGGCCATACAAAACCAGCTGGGTTAGACCCCAGAAAGAGCAAGTGCCACAAGGGAGGCTTTAATTAAGAACTAAAACCAGCATATTAGAACATAAACAAGAATAAAAACAAGAAGACAAGAAATATAAATAGGGCAATAAATGATGAGAGGACGAGGAACCATTTCGGAAGCCAGGTTACAATTCGTAAACCAAAAAAGACCGGGGTTGTAACCCTTCGCCTGAACAGAACCTGGTCTCTAACCATTTATCACCAAGAGTAAAGCGTAAGAAAACATGTCCTGAGATAGCCATGTACTGGATCTAGACAAAACTAGATAGGATTGGACTCCATCCAACATTCACGGCCAAGCAAAGAGTACGGCTTGATACTTTAACTAATTAGGGTTATCACAAGCCTAGTTACTAGCAAGATGCAATGAGATGTTCCAGCAGTCACAAGCCTTGCAGACTAAATTTGGGTTATCCGGTTGCAGGTTGAGAGAGTGTGTGGGTACATCACCCGGGAGACAAATGTACCCTTAGGTGACTTGAATGGTGCAACATATGATAGTGTGCTGGAAATATGCCATACTCGTCGGCAGGCTTCAAGTCCACTTGAGCTCCTAGATAACGGGACCGCCTGTGACTGTGAAATCTCTTCATGAACTATTTGATCAATCTAGTCATTAACCTAGTCATATTCAGTTATAAATCCTGAACCGTGGTAACAAGAAATTCGTGTCCTAGACATAATGCAGAAGAGACTTGTAGCTTATTCACACATATACAAGGTTCAACCACGGTGTCAAGATAAAAGTACCTAGCATGTCGATATAGTCGTCGCAACAGCATTCAAGATTACATATCATGTTTACTTGTCAAGAGTATGCCACGATGGACCACTATCATATACTATCATGTCAAGGTTACTTGTTAAGAGTGCGCCACAACGGGCCACTATCATGTCATGTTACTTGTTACTTGTTACATGGTAAGAGTGCGCCTTAATAGGCCACTATCGTATTCTATCCTTACATTATTATAAATGAGAGAAACTTGCATAAAATAGCTAGTAACATATTCTTGAAGCCAAGGAAAAGATATACAACTTTTATGTTAGGAGTTGGAAGAAACTCTGGCCACAAATCAACCAAATAAGATATAAAACAGCCAAAATAGGCACTATACGGCCAGGCACTATGCATCTATGCGGACTGGCACTATGCGTCCAGGCACTATGCAGTTATGCGGACTGGCACTATGCGGCCAGGTACTATACAACTATACGGACTAGCACTATACGGCCAGGCACTATACATCTATGCGAACTGGTACTATGCGGCCAGGTACTATGTATCTATGCAGACTGGAACTATGTGGCCAGTCACTATACAGCTATATGGACTGGCACTATGCGGCCATGCACTATACAGCTATGCAAACTGGCACTATACGGCCAGGCACTATGTATATATGCGGACTGGCACTATGTGGCCAGGCACTATGCAGCTATGCGGACTAGCACTATACGGCCAGGCACTATGCCGCTATGCGGACTGGCACTATGCGGCCAGGCACTATGCATCTATACGGACTGGCACTATGTGGCAAGCACTATACATCTATACGGACTGGTACTATGCAGAAATCTAACTTTTCAAAGGTTAAATTTAGGAAAAATAAAATTCTCTACCATATGGAACAGTTAGTTTTCGAAAATAAGGAGATTTGATAGATCAAAATCCAAGAAAACCAAAAATGACCAAAACTTAGATCTACAAGAAAATATCTACCAAATTGAAAAATACCAAGTTCTAAAGTGTCTTGAAATCATGTAGGGAAAACAATGGAACAAATAGAAATGAGTTCTCTCATGAAGCAAGCTAGCACTTGCTTAGGGTTTCTTGGTAGGTGGAAAGAGTTCTGAGGAAGAAGAAGAAGTAATAAAGAGTAAAGGAAGAGAGAGAAAGTAGTTAGGGGTTTATAAAGAGAGGGGATGGTTCAATATGTTGAACCAACCATCAAAATAAACCAAACCAAGCCATCCATAACAAGTCAAGTTGGACCAAGCCAACCCAAGGTCAACCCTAGTCAAGATACATCAAGGCAATCCATAAAAAATACAGAAATACAGTCAATAAAATACAGGTCGAAATCCATATACGTACACTGAAAATACGTATAACGAAAAACGGAAGTGACAACTCTACCCACCTTAAAAGAATTCTATCTTCAGAATTTAATCAAGAGACTAGAGATGTCGGAGCAAGCTATACTAAAGCACAAGCCATCTACGACTAGTAACCAATCAAGCAATCATTCATGCAAGCAAGAAATTTAAAAGCATAAGGCATAAGGAAGATATTATACCTTACGAGTCAAACAGATGTGGATATCGCGAGCGGATATCATCCTCATGCTCCCACGTTGACTCACCTAAAGAGTGGTGACCCAAGCAACACAAACTAAACTAATAGCCTTGTTCTTGAGTACCATCTCTCTTCGGTCTAATATGGATACATGCCTTTCCTCATACGAAAGGTTGGTTCCAACAACCAATTTCGAATAATCAAGGACATGGCTCGGATCCGGGATATACCTTCGTAATTGGGATACATGGAATACGTTATGTACCTCACGTAACGATGGCGGAAGAACGAGACAATAGGACACATCACCTACTCGCTCGAGAATGTCAAATGACCCAATATACCTAGGACTAAGCTTTCCCCGTACGCTGAATCGAATGACGCCACGGGTAGGCGAGATCCAAAGGAATATGTGGTCGTCGACTGAAAACTCAAGGGGACTCCGATGAGAATCGGCCCAATGGTGCTGGCAATTTTATGCAACTCGGAGGTGATCTCTGACTTGCCTGACCACCTCGATAGTCTGCATAACCATCTCTGGACCAAGCATCTGCCTCTCGTCCACATCCCAGGCTAAAGGAGATCTGCACTTCCTGTCATATTGTGCCTCGAAGGGTGCCATCTGGATGCTAGCCTAGAAACTGTTGTTATAGGAGAACTCCACTAGGTGCAGGTGATCTTCCTACGAACCACCAAAGTCCAACGTACAATATCGCAACATATCTTCAAGAGTCCGAATCGTGCGTTCTGACTGACCATCTGTCTGCGGATGATATGCTGAACTGAACTTGAGACGAGTCCCCAAACTCCCTTGAAGACTCCGCCAAAACTGCGATATAAATCTTGAATTTCTGTCTGATATGATACTAACTGGCACTCCATACAATCTGACAATCTGCCTGAGGTACATCTTTGCTAGCTGATCCGTCGACTGACCAATTTTGAAGGAGAGAAAATGAGCTACCTTCGTGAGACGATCAACTATAACCCAGATCGCATCTCTCCCAGTTGGGGATTTAGGTAACCCAGTTACAAAATCCATAGTAATGTGCTTCCATTTCCATTCTGGTATTGATAAAGATTGAATAAGTCCAGCTGGTCTCTGATGTTCAGCCTTAACTCGTTGGCAAACTAAAATCAGGAAACAAACCAGGCTATCTCCCTCTTCATGCCATTCCACCAGATATGCTGACGGGTGTCTCGGTATATCTTCGTGCCATCAGGATGAATTAAATACTGAGAACTGTGAGCCTCTTCCATGATCTCCTATCTGATATCACCACTGGATACACAAAGATGCCTCCCATGATGGAGTGTACCATCTTCGTGAATGCATAACTCGGGTCTTCGTCCTGCTTCATATTCTGTCCTGAACCGCTGTAGCTTGGAATCTGCTGATTGCGCCAACTTGATCCTCTCAACTATACTAGACAGAACTTGAATGCTGGCCATTAAAGCCACATTGGTAGGAAGAACTATCTATATCCCCATATTTTGAAGGTCTGCTAATAACTCTGGTTGTGCTGTTAGGAAATAAACTCCAGCTCTTCTGCTCAATGCATCCGCTACTACGTTGGCCTTCCCGTGATGATACTGCAGGTTGATGTCATAATCCACAAGTAGCTCTAGCCATCTTCTCTAATGCTTGTTGAGATCCTTCTGGGTAAACACATACTTAAGACTCTTGTTGTCGGTAAAAATCTCCACCCGATTTCCATACAGGTAATGTCTCCATAGCTTAAGTGCAAAAACCACCGCTGCTAATTCCAAGTCATGGGTTGGGTAATTCCTCTGATGATCACGAAGTTGACATAACGCATAAGCTACCACCTTACTATATTGCATCAATACGTATTCCAATCCTCTGTCCGAAGCATCACAATAAATTAAAAATCCTCCAGTCCCATCTGGAAGCGTAAGAATGGGTGCCGTCATCAAGCCTCGCTTCAACTTCTCAAATGAACTCTGACACTCTATTGTCCAAGCAAACTGCACATCCTTGTGGGTCAACTGAGTCATAGGTGCTGAAATCTGAGCAAAGCCTGAAATAAATCATCGATAATAGCCGGCCAATCCAAGAAAACTGTGAACCTCGACGACAGTACTGGGTACTGGCCATGACTCTATAGCCACTATCTTCTGGGGTTCCACTTCCACTCCACCTCTGGTGATGATGTGACCCAAGTATGATATGCAGTCAAGCTAAAACTCGTACTTACTGAACTTCATGTACAACTGGTGTTTCTTGAGAATCTGAAGAACTACACGGAGATGTTGCTCATGCTCTGCCTCACTCTTGCTATAGACCAAGATGTCATCTATAAACACGATCACAAACTGATCCAAATAAGGCATGAAGATATGATTCATGAGGTCCATGAATACAGCTGGCGCATTGGTCGCTCCAAATAGCATAACAAGGAACTCCCAATGTCCATATCTTGATCTGAACGCTGTCTTCGGGATGTCTTGCTCTCTAACTTTGATCTGATGGTCCCCCGACCGTAAGTCAATCTTCAAGAATATTGACGCTCCACTAAGTTGATCGAATAAATCATCTATCTTGGGTAGAGGATATCTGTTCTTGATTGTTACAGAGTTCAAGGTACGATAATCAACACATAGTCT
The DNA here is from genome assembly GCA_029216955.1 of Iris pallida. Taxonomy (NCBI): domain Eukaryota; kingdom Viridiplantae; phylum Streptophyta; class Magnoliopsida; order Asparagales; family Iridaceae; genus Iris; species Iris pallida. The sequence continues at coordinate 167,788 of JANAVB010039929.1, read as the reverse complement.
TGACGTACCATCCTTCTTTTTCACAAGATATGATTCATAAGGTCCATGAATACAGCTGGCGCATTGGTCGCTCCAAATAGCATAACAAGGAACTCCCAATGTCCATATCTTGATCTGAACGCTGTCTTCGTGATGTCTTGCTCTCTAACTTTGATCTGATGGTCTCCCGACCGTAAGTCAATCTTCAAGAATATTGACGCTCCACTAAGTTGATCGAATAAATCATCTATCTTGGGTAGAGGATATCTGTTCTTGATTGTTACAGAGTTCAAGGTACGATAATCAACACATAGTCTTGACGTACCATCCTTCTTTTTCACAAGAAGTATCGAGGCTCCCCAAGGAGATCTACTAGCACGAATAAGTCCCTTAGTTCTGAGTTCTTCAATCATCTTGTACAAAATCTCCAACTCTGAAGGTGCCATCCTATAGACTCTCTCTGATACCGGTGTCGTCCCTAGAAGCAAATCAATAGTGAACTCTATATCTCTCTCTCTGGCGGCATGCTTGGAAGCTCTCCGGGGAACACGTCTGGGAACACTTCAACGACTCTGGAAAATCAAACTGCCTCTACTACTGCCATCTACAAGACTGGGGGAGAAGGTTCTACTTCGCCCCTAGAGAATAAAAACTCTGCCTCATCGGGAATTCCAAAAATAATTCTGCCAATATGGCAGTCTATTCTTGCGTATTGCTCCTTCAACCAATCCATTCCTAGAACCACATCATAGTCGGCCATCAAAAATTCTATCAATCTAGCGAAAAACTCTCTACCGTTAACTACGATTCGATACAAGGAAAATACTCTATCTACTCCCACAAGACCATTACCAGTAAGTATATTGAGCCTTACTGATAATGACTCGAGCTCTAGTCCTATCCGTGTAGCAAATCGTGCAGACATAAATGAATGTGATGCACCTGAATCAAATAATACTGATGCTGGAAAAGAGTTGACGAGAATGGTACCTGCCACCACCTTATCTGATGCCAATTCTTCTGCTACTGTCAGAGCCATAACCTGACCTTGTCCTCTTGGTGTTGGTTCCCTCTGCTGGAAACCTCTCTGTCGATTCTGATTCTGAGCTTGGGCAAACTATTGAGCTTAAGGCGGCAATGGCCTCGGAGGCTGGGACTCCTGCTGTACTGGTGCTGGAGCCCTAACCAATGGACTAGTTAAGGTTGATTCCGATGAACTGGATCTATGCGGACAGGACCCTATCTTGAGATCCGGTACCCTACAAGCCAAGAACAAACCCTGTGCTCTGGATATTCTGATACTACATGCCCTGGCTTCCCACAATGAGTGCAGTCCATTGTGGAAGACTACTTCTGCTGCTGAGGATACGTCGGTGTCGAGTGCTGAACTGACAAAACTGTGGTCGCCCTCCTAGGAGCTCTAATAGTCAAAGCCCTTACTGTCGGGACTGGTACTGATGACTGGAATATCTGTCCATGAGATCTCTTCCTCCTTCCGGCTCAATCTACTATCCTCTGAGAAGTATACTCATGCCTCTTCAGTGTTCGTAAGACGGCATCAAACATCTGGTGCTCAAACTGCTCCACCGCTAAAATGATCTCTAGGTGGAGTCACTGCTGGAACCGTTGGGCTCGGTCCAATTCGGTCGCCACCAAAGTAGGAGTAAACCGACTAAGCCTAGGAAACTCGCCCGCATATCCATCGACCGTCCTTTCTATCTGCTTAAGATTAGTGAATCTTGTCTGCAGATCACACCGAGCTACTGTGTCAAAATACTTCGTCAGGAACTTGTCGCTGAATACTGCCTACAAAACAGGCATCGCTAATCCAACTGCTAACATCGCCCACCAGGTGTGGGCTAAGTCCAATAATTGTAGGCGCACAAAGGCCACCTTCTCTCCTTCGGGAATCCTGGCTGCCTCCAGGATAACTTCTATGTCCTGAAGCCATGCATCAGCAGCGATAGCATCTTCACTGCCATCAAAGAAAAGAGGCTTCAAGCACTTGAAGTTGTTGGCCACGTTGTTCCCTTGGTAACCAACTCTGCCCATGGCATCTTGTACTGTCTAGTGCAGGGTATTACCCCGACGATCTTGTGATACAGGCAATTCCCGGATGAGTCCCACCAGGGTTCCATTATCAGGCTCTACAGGCTGGACGGGTTGAACTGGGGGCTCTGGATCCCCGGAATGCATGACTCGGAAGGTTGCTCTAGAGTGTTAGACTTGGTCCCCAGGTTGCTGCTGGTTCATTGGATGAACTCCACCTCGCTGATCGGTAGGACCAGGAACTATTTTACTGAAGAAATGACATGAGAAACAATAAAGAAGGACCGAGATAGATCAGGGATATAAGCATATGATCAGGCCAAGATTTCAAGAAGATTGGAAAGCACGAGTAGAGATCAAAGGCGAATGCTGATTGAGACATCTATTCGGTAAAACTCTCACACATCTTGATTTACAAGATCTGCTTGGGCTACCACTTAAACCATGTCACACCCTAGAACCAGAATACTGGAGAGCGGGGGACAGACACAGCCAGCTACGTATATAGAAGTGTAATCCACTTCGACGTATGGTCATGACTGTCTAGATGCATGAGGGTTTATCTACAAGCCAACAGTCTCTTATGGTTAAGAATAAGCCTAGTGTATCAATCTTAAGTAAGTAATACATGTTACAAGATGTTAGATCATAAGACATACAAGGTAAGGCATCCTAAATATTACATATTCAGATGATCATGAAGCTAGTCATACAAAATATGAGGACTAGCAAGAGTTTCAGTCATACATGATCAACCATA